>LOJH01006227.1:0-32793 GCA_001685095.1 Ellobius talpinus | reverse complement strand
GCCTGCTGCCACATGGCCCGCTACCACCATTTGGGACCTACAGTATTTCTGCTGTCCACTGTCACCGGGGATCTTGGAGCATTTTAAAAAAATCATAAAAATGGCAACTGAAGTTCAGGTGTCGGTCTACCAGGAGGAAACTCCTTGATCTCAGATATCAGATAGGCAAGGCCCTGAGACCACTGACTCCAGAATGTCTTTTGCTTCTGCCATGCCTTTACATGTTTGCCGCTGCCATCTTTCTCTAGTATCTGGCATGGTGTGAATGGGTGTGGGGAGATTCCCACTACCTGTAATGTAGTGTGTTTATCTCATGGAAACATTTTTGCCTGTGGATTATTAATTGAGTTCCAGTAGCCCACATAGCTTAAATTCTTTTAACCTGAATGTCGGGGAATGTGTTCACAGGTTTCAGAGTGCATTATAACTGAAACAAAGCTTTGAAAATAGCTTGGTTAGTATAAGACATTTTGTCAAATAGCTTTCAGGTGAAAAACCCAAGAAGACAATCTAAAGTTTTACAAAGGCACACGTGAGGCCCAGGACAACCTGGCCACACATAATTGGGCTCAGGGCATATGGGGTCCAGGGCAACCTGGCCATACAGCTGCCCTGGCAGGCAACACTGGGTTCCAGGAAAGGCCATAAGCTGACACCACCCAGGGAGGGCCAACATCTAAAGGGAAGTCCTGACATTCCAACCATTAGATAAGATTAGATAAGACCACCAGAAATCCCTGAGACGAGGCCCCTAGACAAATGTCAGCCAATCAAGATCCTGAACCCTGGAAATACCCTCACTCCAACCTCTACTATGATTAAAAAAAAAAGGAAGGAAGGAAGGAAGAAAGAAAGAAAGAAAGAAAAGGTGGGCTTGGCACTCTGTTCTCAACTGCTGTGTTGGACAGACATAGAGTCCGACCTTAAATTTGAATAAAGGCTCTTTGCCTTTACATATGAATGCAAACTCTGGGGGTTTTTGAGGGACCCCACGATCTGGGTGTAACTGCACACATTTGGTGGGGAACTTTTTAAAGTCAGGGAACAAGACTTGGCTGAGAAGAATACCTTGCTTGCTCACTCTATTAATCCAATGTATGTGGGTTCTTGGGATAATTTGTTTTTCACCTAAAATTCATAAAATGTTTAAACATGGTAAGGGATATGGACAACATGTTTTTTAAGATTTGAGTAAAAATGGAGTTAAATTTGCTTGTGAGTCACCAAGACACAAACACCACTGCAGCCAGCTTTAAAATGAGGGCTTCCAGGTCCTTACAGTGAACATAGAGGCAGTGTTTAGGAAATTATTGGCCTACAAGGGACAATGATATTCCTTCTCTCCTCTCCATCTCTCATGCTCCTCCTTCTCCTTCACTTCCTCCTCCACCCCAGGCTGGCCCAAACAAAACTCACTACATAGCTCCAGGTTGGTCTCTAATTTAATCTGTCTTCCTTCTGCAGCCTCCTTCTAAGTGCAAGGGCTGGGATTACAAGCAATGACTCCTATACCCAGCTGCTAATGGCCTTTTCTAAAGGTCAGGTCATCCTCACACAGGCAAGAACGTACCGGTTGGAACTTGAACTGCCAGAGAGGTCCCTGCTAAAACCCTGGGTTGGGGTAGTCACTCTGGCAGTAACTTCCTGTTGACTCCAGCAGGAGCTGCTAAGGACTTTCTTATGCTCGCTGCAAATTCTGAGAGGTGAGGGACGGTAAGTGATCCACTAGTACAAAATTCAGCGCGTTGTGGATTCTATCTCCTCCTATGCCCTCACTCAGCTGCACTTCTTCGGCCTTGTCTATACTCAGAACTTTCTCCTGGTGCTTGACTCCCCCAACTCTAGGATCAAAATGCACCCAGACATTTACTGTATTTTTCAAACACATAGGTGGAAAAAAAATCAGGTAGGCAGGTTAGAGCAAGGTAAGGAAATTTGTTATAGGCTTCGGATGCCAAGTAGGACATATTGGTAATGTCACTGTGCTATTTTATCATTCTTGGGAAACTGCTTTCTCAAATAATTACCAATTTTAGTTGGTAAAGCTAGTGAAACTTTTGGCTCTTAATTGTCCTCTTGCAATTGGTCACCGCTTCTGCCCCTGCTTTCCCTTGCTGGTGTTCTTTTGTTCTTTTCTGCTAATACTTTCAGGGTTCTCCGAGAATCCTGTAACTGCAAATCTAAAATACCTTGATTATTATTCTCCATACACTTTATGAGCGCAAAGGCACTGTCTTCATTTGCACATCCCTACAGGTCTACAACAGCGCCTGGCAATGGTAGTTGCTGTACATTAGTAAATCCAAGTCAGAAAGGCAAACTGGGTCTTTTATTGTTGTGTTTTCACGATTTCCAGCAATCTGCCTCCCAAAAGGAAGAAACCGGTGCGACTGGCAGCAGAACCCTTCTTCCATGCGTAGCTCCAAAGGGCACAATGCATGGGACTCACTCGAGTCTCGGAACTCTGGAAAGGAAGGAACTGAAGAGTGAGATACTAGACAGACACGGACTCTTGGAAGGAGGAACCTTGGATCCCACGGAACCAGACAGCGGCGCAGACGCGGCTACCCGGACTTTGGAACGGAAGGGCTGCGCGTGTCGCTTCCTGCCTGCCGGTGGGGAGGGCCGCAGTGCCGCCGCGATGTTACCCTACACCGTGAACTTCAAGGTGTCGGCGCGCACCCTCACCGGGGTGCTCAACGCGCACAACAAGGCTGCGGTAGACTGGTGAGGGCAGTGCTTCCGGCCGCCGGCCACGGTCGCAGTTCGCGAGGGGACGGGGAAGAACACGGGGCTTCCGGTCTCCCCTGCCTAGACCGCCGCCGGCCTCCCACAGCTCCCAGATTTTCTTTTAGCTGAGATGCTTTTGTTGTCATATAAGTAGCAAATGTCCCGAGTGGGCAATTCCTAAGTGCAAACACGGTTTCATTCCTGTGTTCTTTCCCCCCGCTTCTTATTCCTTTGCTGCACCCGTTTCCTCTTTGCCCACCTGGACCTGCGAGGGCTTCACCCCCTCCACTCCCTGTCACCTTTTCTCTTCCCGATCCTGTCTTTTTCTTAGCCGCTCATGCTCCTCTTTTTCACTTACATTCATTCAGCAGTGCCCCAGACTGTCCTGTGCACCTGTCCCACCTTCATCTTCCTGGCTCCTGTGAGGCACAGCCCTCTCCGTAGCCGGTTCTCTTTCCACAGTAAAATAACACCAAAGTTTTGAGAAGTAATAATAATGTGAATCAACATTTTTATGACTGTGATGCCGGGAATGTTGCTATGGAGGTCGAAACGTCTTCTATTATTTTTTTTATCTGGTTGGAAGGACTCAGACGAGCTACTTATCCTAGGCACATTGCGATTCTATGTTGTTATAAAAATAAACATTGGACACCGAATAAGATAAAGTGTGTACATACAAAGCCAGCTCAGATTGGCTTACACGTCAAAGCTTAGTGTACACATCTTTTAGAGTCGTTCAGTTAAGTGAAAACGACTCTTAAATTATTTGTAAGCTTAGCTAGGGCCTTATATAAAATGGAACGATAAATAAACCTTTGACATTAACTAATACTATTAATGATGGTACATATGAATTAGAGTCATTTATGATAGGCAAGAGGAAAGTTCAGTTGCTTTGTTTTATAATTACATTTAAACGTTGCTGTTTTGTCAGGGGCTGGCAAGGTTTAATTGCTTATGGATGTCATTCGCTTGTGGTAGTGATCGATTCCAATACTGCCCAAACTCTGCAAGTTCTAGAAAAACATAAAGCTGATATTGTTAAGGTAAGTTCAATCGCACATTAATCCCATAACAGTCTGCCTTAAGTTTATTACATCATCAGATTCTCATTAAGTCATAGGTATAAATGCCAAACCGTCTATAGTTTTTAGGGCTGCCTAGCATTTACACATACATGACTTAATGTCCATCCAGAATGCATTGCCAAGTGCTCATTCTAAGACATTTTGAAGAGATGAGTGAAAATACCAGTTCTGCCATTTACCGTCTCACTGACTCTTAGTTTTGAACACTGACTACCATGTGCTGAGCGTATAAACACGAACCATCTTTGTGGGTGGAAGTGAGTCTCACTGTGGTTTTGATTAGTGTTTTCCCGGTGGATAATCATGCACATCTTTTCATAGGCTTGTTGGCTATTTGTGTGTCTTTGTGAAATTGTCTACTCAGATTCTTTTCCCGTTTTGAAATGTATTGTCTTTCTGTTATTAAGTTATAAGCCTTAGCGGTATGTTTTAAGGATGAGCCCCTCATCAGACAAACACATGATCTGCAGATACTTTCTCTTATTATTTGATCTTCTTTTCGTGTCTTTAGATGGTGCCTTTTCGAGAATAGTTTTAATTTTTATATAATTCTTTCTTTTACTTGTACGTTTCAGTTATATTCAAGAAACCATGGCTTTCTCCATCATCAAGACAATTTTGTTTTTAGCTCTTTATTTAGATCCTTGATACATTTAAAGTTAATTTTGTCTATGATATGAGGTTGAGGAAACAAATATCAATTGGTTTTTGTATCCTCACTTATGCCCTATGATGTTGATAAACTTACCTCTTAAAACTAGTAATTTTGAGCTGGATTTTTATGCATAGATTCATGGTATATGCTAGGGATAAGAGTTTAATTTATAGTCTGTACTTGCTTCATTTTTTTTCTTTCCATATTGCATTGGCCACGACTCTAACTTCAATGAATCAGGATACTAAGTGGTACTTTTATCTCCTTCCTGAGCTTAGGAGAAGGCACCAGGTCCTTCATCATTAAGTATTATGAACTGTAGAGAGGTTTTTGGTTTGAGTCTTTCAGGAATAGAAGTATTTTCATCCCCACCCCTTCCTTTTCCCCTTTTGTCTTCTCTAGAGTTTCATTTATGTATAGATTCAAGCTTCAATTTGATAGTCTATTTATTTTGCCTGAAGAAATTATTGTAAGTAATTTTTATTTAAAAAAATATTCTCAAAGGACGTAGACTGCTGCATTGGTAATTTTATTTTCTAGTAGTAATTTTAGAATATCACTTCCCTGTCTTCTAGCTCACTAATCACTGGTGAAAACTTCTTGTCTTGGTTTCTCTGTATGCAGTGTACCTTCCTGTGTTTTCTCTGTTTGAGGACCTCAATTGCGTAATGGAGTTTTCAAGTTTATACCTTCTTGGAATTGTGTAAATAGCCTGCAGCACTACACCTGTAAACATGCACACACATTTCTTGTTATTCAAAGTCATTATATTCCATGAAGTCACTTCAGACACTGAGTTAGGGACTACTAAAACCTTGTTTCTTCTAAGCCGTCAGAATCTGATGAGCCTTTAGGCACACATTGTGTCACCTCGTCAGTACACAACCTTTGTGCACTTGTGTTTTTGTTGAAATTGAACTCATTACCAACAACTGTATCTCTGAGCAAGGGTACTTCACACTTTTTATCTGGTTAGGTACATTGTAACCTATTATACTACAGTAAGCAGCAGTGGGCTGGGGACCATTTTAAACAATAACATTTCCAAGAAAAAGCCCAAATATGGATAACATAGCAGTAAATTGCTGTAAGTTGGACTCTTATTTGCACCATGAGCGCAGAAGTAAGGATGCCTTATTTTCCACAGCTGGTCACATGCATGTGTCAGACAACTCTGCTTAGTCACCTGGCTGTCCTCCTCTGCAAATGCCCTCCAAGTGTTGGCTTTGCATGTTAAACACACATTAGCAAGAAGGGGAGTTCATGTTTGCAAACTGCAGATAGTGGAAGCCCCACCAGATGTACCTGTGTGTAGACAGTACACACAATACACATGATGTTCAAACACAAATGTATACATACATGCTCAGACACAGACACATTCAAAAGAGTTTTACCTGAGGAGTGTAAACATTAGCAAAATTAGTATTCAGAAAACTTATTTCTGCCTTCTCCATAAGTTCTATTATAATTGGTTACTTTTCTACTTTGACATTCATTATACATGACTGTTTATATGTGTAGACATGTGTGTTTACCTATGTTTCTGTGTATATGAAGATTTATGATGTTTATCAGTTAAACACACTGAACAACAGATATAGAATCGACACTGAGGTTACGGAATAAAAGCGCAAGGCCTTCGTGGTCTGCCATGAGGAACTGGTATCCACAGCTGGTAATAACACATCATCCAATAACAGGGTGCTGAGAGAGAAGAAGGGATGGTTATGAGCACCAACTGGCCAGGGGATGCTTTGACTTATGGTGACGACTATAAGATGTACAAACCTCTTACTCTGTGAATAGTCAGTGTTCAAGAATTTGATCAGATTTACTTTAGGGTTCTGGTAGAGTTTTACTTTTAATTTGTGTTTGTGACACTGGTTAGGGCCTTGCACATGCTCACCATGCTTACCGCGCACATGACCATTGAGCTGCATACCCAGCCCTTATTTCACTTAGTTCCAATTTGGAGACAGGATGCTGCTGCATTACCACGCTGGCCTTGAGCTTGTATCCTTCTTCCTCAGCTTCCAGAATATCAGCAACTATTAATGCACCAACAGGCCAAACTTTATGTTTTAATGTACTTGGAATATTAATGTATGTTGTGTGTGCATATATCCATGTTTGCATGTGTGGACACGCGTGTTTATGGGGCTGTCTTAGTTAGGATTTCTGTTGCTGTGATAAAACACAACTAAAAGCAACTTGGGGAGGAAAGGGCTTAGTTCAGCTTATGGCTTGTAGTTCGCCATGCAGGGAAGTCAGCTCAGGAACAAGAGACAGGAACAGATGCCGAGGCCATGGAAGAACACTACTGGCTTGCTTCTCATGGCTTGTTC
The DNA here is from genome assembly GCA_001685095.1 of Ellobius talpinus. Classification (NCBI taxonomy): domain Eukaryota; kingdom Metazoa; phylum Chordata; class Mammalia; order Rodentia; family Cricetidae; genus Ellobius; species Ellobius talpinus. Next base: position 25,969 of record LOJH01006227.1, on the reverse strand, counting down.
AACCTACTTTCTTACAGCACTTAATCATCAATCAAGGCCAATCTGAAAGGGGCATTTTCTCAACTGAAATTCCCTCTGCTGAAATGACTCCAGCTTGTGTCAAGTTGGCATAAACTAGCCAGCACAAGCGCTGTGTGTGCCTGCCTAAGTGGCTTCTAGAAGTTAACCCTTGCTGCTGTCTTACTCACAAGCACTGTGTGTGCCTGCCTAAGTGGCTTCTAGAAGTTAACCCTTGCTGCTGTCTTACTCATGTGCTGTCCATCTTATGTATTGAGGTGGGGTCTCCTGCTGAACCCAAAGGTCATCAGTTTGAAAGAAAAGTGGAGCCAGACAGCTTTTCCCAGAGAGAGATTCCCAGCCTCTTCCTCCCTAGCTATGGGATGACAGGCAGGCCTCTAAAAGTTTTGTGTCTCTACGTTGTTTTTTTCTAATTAGGATAATAAAATATAGAAAATATTCTTCTTAGTTATTCGTGATTTTAGATGTTTTGCCAAAATTAGATTTTCGGAAACCTAAGTTCCAAGATGGCTTGGAATTTTACCAAGCATTTGAGAAATTTTGTTTTCATACTTGATGTTAACAAAATATTTAGGCTATCCATCATCATTTTTCACATTTCAAAGGCATTGTGAAACTTAATCAAATACACCACTTAAAAATAAATAATAAATATGTCTTCCTTTCAAAATTAATACTAGTTTCCTACTCTGTCATACCAAACTTTTTATCACCTGAATGGTTGATGTTTTGTGAGATAATATCAGATGTCATCTGGCACAGTTTGCTTGATCCGATTTCTCCTCTAAACCAGGTTAAGTGGGCCCGGGAGAACTACCACCATCACATCGGCTCACCGTATTGCCTGCGCCTGGCTTCTGCTGATGTCAACGGCAAGATCATCGTGTGGGATGTAGCAGCAGGTGTTGCTCAGTGTGAGATTCAAGAGCATGCCAAGCCCATCCAAGGTGAGTCCCCAGCTCTGCGGAGCTTGGTGATACACGCTCTTGGAAGGTCTTGTCTTTAGTTTTCTCCATTTGATTGCTTTTGTTATTTCCAGTCTAACTCTTGGAGGTATTTAGCCTATCTTCCGATAGGAATTTCACTTTCCTTTTTCCTAGCAGTATACTTTTGGGCACTATTTCCTTAAATTTTAACTGATTCATGCTATAGTAAAACACATTAGTTTCAGTGTCGGACTCAGCTATATTGATGAGACTCTTGAGCTATGGAAGTACAAACTGTCAAGTGCACTGTCTGATGACTGCAGTGAAATAGCTTTTGGTACTGACGATAAAGTCTTAGAGATCAACAGACTTATTCTCATGCTCATAGCAGAGCTGCTTGGTTTTTTTCTTTTCATGTTATTCTTCTAAAACTATTACAGTGTTCTTTAGACTAGTCTTTTAGAATGTCTCCTGCTGGGCTGAAACACACACACACACACACGTGTGGGATATGAGGGGATGTGAGTAGGTGGATTTGAGTGCATATGTATATCCCAGTGTATGTCTGCAATGTGGAGGACAAAGGACAGTCTCAGGTACCAGTCCTCAGGTGCCTTCTCCCTTTGGTTTGAGCAGAGTCTCTGGTTGGCCCGGAGCTTTATCTCACAAGCCAGGTTAGCTGGCCAGTGAGCTTCCAGGAATCATCCTGTCTGCCCCCATCTAGCCATAGCAATGCTGCAATTACGGGTATGTGCAACTGTGCCCAGCTTTTTACATGGACTCTAGTGATCCGAACTCAGGTCCCCAAGCATGCAGGGCATGCACGTCAGTTACTGAGCCATCTCCCCAGCCCTGCGTAATTTTTTGCTTTCTTCTTTATTTTTTTCATACAGTACGTCCTGAGTGCAGCTTCCCCTCCCCAGGGTATCAACCATACATGGCATAACAAGTTGCAATAAAGACTAGACACAAACCCTCATATCAAAGCTACATGAGACAACCCAGTAGGAGGAAAAGGGTCCAGTGAAGAGGCAAAAGAGTCAGAGATGCCCCACTTTCACTTTTAGGAGTTCCACAACCCTCCCCCCAATAAACAACCACAGCTTGTGTACAAAGGGCCTAGGTCAGACCCATACAGGCTCCCTGATTGTCGCTTTAGTTTCTAGTTTCTGTGAACCCCTGTGAGCTTTGTTTAGTTGATTATGTAGGCTGTGTTCTGGGGTCCTGACTCCTCAGGGTACTATAATCCTCCCCTCCCTGACCCTTCTTCAGCTTTCTCTGAGCTCCGCCCAGTGTTTGGCTGTGGGCATCTGTGTCAGCTCCCATTAGCTGCAGGAGGAAGCCTCTCTGATGACGATTGGACTAGGCACCACTCTATGAGTCTAGCAGAGTACCATTGAATCATTTCACTGACTGGTTTTTTTTTTTATAGTTGTGTTTGGTTCTAGCCTAGGTCTTGGAGCCATCAGCTTCCAGATTTTGGGCACCCAGACAGTGTCAGGCATGGGCTCCCCTCATGGCTGGGGCCTCAAGTTAGACTAGCCATCGGTTGGTCACTCCCTCATGCTCTGAGCCACTGTTGCCCCAGCACATCTTGCAGCGGGACAGGTTGTGGACCATAGGTTTTGTGATGGGTTCATGGCTCAGTCCCACCAGTGGGCACCTAGCCTGATTACAAAGGATAGCCAATTCAGGCTCTGTGTCCTCATTGCTAGGAGTCCTCTATAGGGTCAGCCTCCCGGGTTCTAGGAAGTTTCCACTGCATTAGGTTTCCACATCACCCCTTAAATGTCCCCTATTCCAGTCACCTGTCCCTGTACTCCCCCTCACCTGATCCCTCCTCTTCTTATCCCACCCAACTCCAGTCCACCTACTTTTTCCCCTTCCTGGGGAGATCCATGAATTCCCCCCAGACCTCTCCTTTTTATCTAACCTCTCTTGGCCTGTGGATTGTAGTGTGATTTTTCTTTACTTAACAGCTAATAACCACTTATAAGTGAGTACATGTCATGTTTGTCTTTCTGGGTCTGGGTTGCCTGACTCAGAATGATGTTTTCTAGTTTCATCCATTTACCTGCAAATTTTATGATGTCATTTTTTTTCTAACAACTGAGTAATAGTTGATTATGTAAATATACATTTTCTTTATCCATTCTTCAGTTGAGGGACATCTAGGTTGTTTCTTATGAATAAAGCCACTATGAACATAGTTGAGCAACTATCTTTGTGATAGGATAGAACGTCTTTTGGGTATGAAGTAATTTTTAAATGGTGATTTTTAAAATATTTATTGAGTACTTACTATGTACTAAGTACTAAACAACATTCTTGTTCTAAGATATTTATTGTTTTGAAAAATCATGAAAAGTTTCAGGGTTATGAGATAATTCCACAAAAGCACTAGTGAAGTGTGGCATCGTGACCAGCCTATGACAATCTCAGACCCTGAGTTTATAGTTTGAGGTAATGGTTACTGCACATTTTCTCTAAGAATAATATCTCAGGTTAATTGAGATGTGACCCAAACAATTCATTTTTATATAAAATTACCCTGATAATGCATGTTGATCACATTTGGGGGGCGGGTATTGGATTTTAAGGGTTATATGTTTGGAAAAGCATCAAGGACAAGGTGACCAGACATTTTGTGGTTTTTCTCTCATCTTTCTGGTGCAGATGTGCAGTGGCTGTGGAATCAAGATGCCTCCCGAGACTTGCTGCTTGCTATCCACCCACCGAATTACATCGTGCTCTGGAATGCAGACACTGGCACCAAGCTGTGGAAGAAGAGCTATGCAGATAACATCCTTTCGTTTTCCTTTGACCCTTTCGATCCCTCACACTTAACGTGTAAGTAATAATTATTTGTAGGAAGTTAGTTTTAGGAAGCATAAAAATGAAATTAGTATTATATACACGGCATGCATTATATATCCTCAGTGACTTTAAAGTGAGCACTGGAGAAGCACACCTGCACATAGCTGCAGTTCCTGATGTACATACTGAATTGTAACCCCACCCCATTTGCAGGTACTTTTATTGTTAGATACTTATGCTGACAAGCCATACATGAAGGGGAACTATTGCACAGTAGGGGCTTCCTCCTGGACCGCAGATTAGACACAAACCACACCCAAGCACCTGTTTTAAGCAGGGGAGAAAAGTTAAAGTAGCTGCTTTCTGGCTCAGGCAGCAAGCAGCAGGAAAGGATTTTGCAAGTGTAACTTAAGAAGAGGAGAAGGGGAGATCTGTGTTAGAGTGGGCTAGGCTGTGGTGGTAAAGGGGATTGGGGACGAGGGAGAAAAGGGACAAGGAGAAGCTGGAAGGGGTATTTGTCCCAGAGGGACAAAAGACTGCTTCTGGATAGAGAGAAGACAGACGTGGGACATAGGCAATCAGTGGTTTATAAAGGTAAAGGGGGAAACCGTGTGTTAGGATGAGGTGTTTAATTTTAACTGGTCATGTTAATTAGGTGAGCCAAAGGGGGCTTCTGATAGCTGGACTTTGGTAGTCAGCCTCAGGAGGAAGAAATAGCCAAATGAGGGAATAGACCTTAGTGGCTAGCTTTAGGAATGTAATCTAATGGTTTTTAGCAAGACAGAGGGAATGGGGTGGAAGGGCAAGGCCTGCTAAAGCCTCATGCTCAAGTGGGCTAGTGTCCCCTCAATACACATGTTGAATTTGTGGCTGAATAGTATTGGACTACCTTGGGACAGAGGGCTGCTGTGATCTTAGATCAGACTTAAGTAGACTTTGTTTAAAGAACTTGAGTCAGGAATTTCGTTTCATCTGTAGTCAAAGTTCTTGCTTTTAAAAACATGATTGCAGTTGATGCTATTTCATGTAAAAGACATGCTCATGAGAATTTTTTTGTAGAAGTTTTTTGCTAACATTTTGTGTTTTGTAGATTAAATTATCTAAAGATAAGAATTGTTTTAGATATTTGTGTAGTTTTATTGTTTAAAAATACTCTAAATTCAGTGATTCAACAGATACTGCTTTAGCTAGTATTCCTATTCTGGGAACCAAGATGGAGTTTCCCAACTTCATGGAGTTACTGTTCTAGTAAGAGAGAGTCAGACTCTGAACTTTGAATGGTGAGTTCATAAGTTCTAGTGTATTAAGAGATGTTAAGTGGGGGCTGTAGGAATGACTCGGCAGTTAAGAGGATGTACCATTCTAGCAGAGGACCCTCGCGTGGTTCCTGGCACCCATGTTGATGTTGGATGGTTCACAACCTCCTGTAAATCTAGCTTCTTAGAATTCAACAACCACATGTATGTGGCACCCCCCCACACTAAAAAATAATAAGTCTTTAAAAGGTGATAAATGGTATAAAGAAGATAAAAATCCGATGAAGGAGATGGGGGAGGAATGGGGACTAAGGGCTGTAAGGTTACATTAGATTAATGGCCAGAACAAGCTTTATTTTAGTAATGATCAGAGGCTTGAAGGAGGCAGAGGAATTGGCTGTGGGCTGTGTTTTCCCTGGATTTCAGTGATTCAAAATTCTGATTTTATCTATCAGAATTTATTGAGAGAGGCAGTGTGTTTTAGTGTCTATGTTGAAAGAGAAAGAAAAGTACAGAGAAAAACTTGCCTATAAAAATAAGATCAGTATATTGTGTTCAGGCCTGTCTGTATATGTACTTGTACATACATACTCACTTATTGGTTTGCTGAAAAGTTCAGTAAAAGGAACAATTTAATTATAGTCAGTGTAGTACAATGGCCTGAAAGAAGGAAGCCAGTGAGACCTGGGAGGATGCATTCCAGAACCTGAAAGGTGGCAAGGACTAGGCTGAGTTCATTGTGTTAACCCTGTGTCTCTTATTTGGCTTGTAGAGGCACTGTGGCACTGTGTGTGTGTGTGTGTGTGTGCGTGCACTCGTTGCGCACATGATGTGTGTATTACTGGTTTGAGAAAAGATCTCCAGATTGGCTTCAAACCCATGATCCCCTGGTCTCTTGACTGCTGGATTTCAGGTATCCATCACATGCGTCCCGCCTTCTCTACTTTTAACGTGTCAGCTGCCATTTTGGGTTTACACTTGCACAGAATGTGCCAAACTTGTCATAACATTGCCTGGATCCCTGTGCCTACAGTGGCTTCACTGATGTCAGGACCTAGCACACATGTTCCCTGCTGTATACCCAGTATCAGCCAGGGTGTGAGGGAGATGATTTTTCTAAGACACAAGAAGGCTTAAGTTGTATTAATAAGTGGTGCTGAGATACTTTTGTCTCATGGATAGGAAGCTTCGGTTGGCATTCTGCTTTGTGTGCGTGAATGTGTGTGTGTGTTATATGTAGACAGACAGATACAAACAAATACTTTTATCCTAAGGTTTAGGCTGTTCTTTTTAAAGGAAAAGAATACTTATTAGATTTAGTAGCTCAGAATAGTCGTAAAAATTTAGTGTCATCAAATCAAATATTTGTGCTTGGCTGAAGGTAACACAAGGTTTCTTTTTTTTTCTTTTTATGGTTTTTTTGAGACAAGGTTTCTCTGTAGCTTTGGTTCCTGTCCTGGAACTAATTCTTGTAGACCAGGCTGGCCTCCAACTCACAGAGATCCGCCTGCCTCTGCCTCTGCATCCTGAGTGCTGGGATTAAAGGCAGGCGCTACCACTGCCCGGCCAACATGAGGTTTCTTACATGTGATAGTCTTCATGTGTGGCTTGTATATTCTAAAAAATGCTTGGATTATAGGATAAAATGGTAATGGAAGTCTATGCATAGATTTTTTTTCTGAAAGAATCAATGTTCTTGATGCCAATAATCTTGCAAAATCTTTTTAATATAAAATGTAATTCAGAGCCGGGCAGTGGTGGCGCATGCCTTTAATCCCAGCACTCGGGAGGCAGAGGCNCTAGTTCCAGGACAGGCTCCAAAGCTGCAGAGAAACCCTGTCTCGAAAAACAAACAAACAAACAAATAAATAAATAAACAAAAAAACGTAATTCAGAATCTCAGCTTGGAGGCTTCTGGTGAACTGTTGTGGACACCTGTTGTCTGTGGGACAGCATTCCACATGGTCGGAGTATATAGCATTGCCTACTCAAGCCATTAAAGTACCATTATCTTGCTTTCATGGGCTGGAGTAGAGCTGTGTGCTAACCTGGATTTACCCTTCATCAGAGTTCTGCTTCTCTTGATACAGTACTCACCAGCGAGGGCATTGTTTTTGTCTCGGACTTCTCTCCATCCAAGCCTCCCTCAGGCCCTGGGAAGAAAGTGTACATCTCCAGCCCACACTCCAGCCCAGCTCATAACAAGCTGGCCACGGCTACGGGAGCCAAGAAGGCTCTTCATAAAGTAAAGATTTTAATCACTCAGGAGAAACCTAGGTGAGTGCAGGGCAAAGACTGCCGTGAGCTTGCAGTTCTGCCCCCTCACTTCTGAGAGTGTTGACTTTGAAGCTACATTATGATAAACTTTCTCTTTCACCTCCCCTGGAGAGACTCAGCATTCACTGTCCTCTCTTCAGTCCACTGGTTGTGCTGGGACCTCCTCACTGATTTTATAGGTTAAAATTTATAACGTCCTAGTTTTACTTGTGAAAATAGGAAATAATTTTAAAGTCGTGGTCATTGACCACGTGAAGACTGGAGGAAGCTGGATTTTCACATTGATACGCTTCCTCACTTACATGCTGGGCCCTCTCCCCGGTCAAGAAGAGGTGGCCGTTTGGATGCGAGTGAAGGTGTTGCCCAGCGTGGCTGAGAGCTGGGTGCTAAGGACGCTCTGACTATGAGCACATCTCTAACTGTGTTCATCAAGGCTTTAGAGCACTTAGAGGCTTGTAACAGAAGTGGAAAGACACAGTGTATCCATCCAGTACTTAGTGTAGTGCCAGACATGTCCCGTGCGTTCAGAAAGTGTGAACTGTGTAAGAAATTGCACCTGAGTAAAATTACAAGGAACTATTTGTATGCGTTACAAGTAGATTACTGGTGTTTTGCTAGAACTACAATTTTATATTATAGCTTTGGAAGTTTTCTTGGTATTTGTTTTGAAATCATCTTTAATATACTAAAATTATTCTGCTTAGATTGTGAATAATTAATTGGATTAATCTGCTAAAAGATTGTGCTATAAATACATTTTGAATTTGTAGGTTGATACAGTTTTTGTATATTGAGCAATAGTCTGATTCAATTTACTGGTAATGTATCTCCTTTCCTTTGCTGAGATGGTTTAAGATTGCCTTTTAAGTGCACTAATAGCGCTTTATATTTTTGCGGATTCGTTGTCACAAGCAAATAATGTAATCGTTTAGCAGACTAAATAGTTTTGTCGTGCTTGCTTTGTTTTCTGTCATGTGATCTTGAGCTTTGGAAAGAGCTTCATGTCCCTTAAGTGAACTGGACTGAATGCTTTCATGTCCACAGACCCATGCAGTCTACTCCAGTCCTAGACATTTGTGCCTTTCTCACTGTACAGCAGAAGGAAAGTGGACCCCAGGGTCACTCACACTCACAACTGGGGCCGGCAGCCGGGAGATTAGTGCAGTACAGACAGATTCCTCTCTTCTAGTCACCCAGATTAACTCTGATCTGAACTTCCAAAACTTTAAATGTAATTATGTCAAAACATTGAATGTTTAATAAAAGATACTAAACTAGACACTAAACTGAGTCTGAGTCTTGAGACTCCTTAGCGGGTCTGTCTGTCTGTCTGTCTTTCTTTCCTTTCTTTCTTTTTTTTTTTTATAAGTGTCATGTTCTACCTGCCCAGAAGAAAATGGAAGAGAATAAACCGCCCTAGTTTGTTTAGGATAGCATTAAAGCATGAGGACAGAGGAGAGCGGGTGCCTGCCCTTCCGCATAGATGGCAACAGTACTCCCAGTTTGGTGGTTCTTGTCACCCTGAATGTTTTATGTTTTAAACCCAAGTCTGTATTTCAGCAATCTAGTACTTCTAATTGCAAAGGAAAAATAAAGCTGTCTTGTGAGTGTCAGTACTGCCACCATCTTATTATAATCCGAATTCTGTACTTTATATGTCGCAAAGATTTGAAAACACGTGTGTCTGCCCAGCCCATTTGAGTTCTGGCAATTAGCAGAGGTCTGAGTTTCAGATGCTAATCCATTTTGGTCATTTCAGGAAATAGTTCACTCTTGACAGTTCTTATGTGATGGGGTCTTGATGCCGACCTTGATGATGGTTCCTCTTTCATGCTTTCCTCAGTGCTGAATTTGTAGCTCTCAATGACTGCCTCCAGTTGGCCTATCTGCCTTCCAAAAGGAACCACATGCTGTTGCTCTACCCCCGGGAGATTTTAATCCTTGACCTTGAAGTGAATCAAACGGTGGGCGTGATTGCCATAGAAAGAACTGGCGTTCCCTTTCTGCAGGTATCTATCAATTACTATGAATGTAGTAAGCCCGTGACCTTGCCAAAGCTATGTGTCCCCCTTCTGTCTTCTATTGAGATAGCAGTGGCATTACTCAGTGCCCCTTATTTCCTGCACTTCTAATTGATTGGACTTACCTAAAAATTGTTCTAATTGGTGCTGGAATATTTACTAAACTAGGTAAGAGCTGAGAATGGTGGTGTATGCTTGTAATTTCATGTCTCAGGAGACTGAGACAGGAGGGTCACCCTGAATTCAAGGCCAGTCTGGACCCCATAGTGAGTTCCAGGCCAGGCAAGGAGACCTAGCAAGACTCTGTCTCAAAAATACATACGCACACACAAAACTGTAATTCAGTTTATATAGATATCAAGGACAAGTGAATTTTAGGTTTGCAAGTGGATTTTTGAAATGCTTATTTCATTAAATCTTAGAGAATATATTTGTGTGTGTCTCCTATTTTGTCCATATTCTTCAAATATGAGTTGAGTTTCCTGACATATATTTAATGCTCTGTTGGGTTTTACAAACCAACCTGTCTCTGTTTAAAGGTTATACCTTGCTCTCAGCGCGATGGCCTGTTTTGCCTACATGAAAATGGCTGCATAACCTTGCGTGTCCGGAGGTCTTATAATAGCGTCTTTGCTACTTCAAACGATGAGCCAGGTGAGCACACATCTCACAGTGATCTTAATGATATTTTTCTTCAAAATGGTCTTAGAAAGCATTACATGGAATAGTGCTGATGACATCCTTGTCTTGAGAAAGTGTGACAGAACGGTGCAAACACCCGGCTGATCTCTGGACGTCACAGCAGTGCCTCCTTTGTGCAGCAGAGACAGCACTTTGTTATTCCTTCTTGACATGTGCGTAGGCCAAATAGATGTAATCTTCTGTGACTGTGTCCTGCTGTTCCCTCTAGCCTTGCACCCTGACTTTTGCTCTAGGATAGTGTTCACTGTAAAACAGCAAAGGTTAGTTGGTCTCCAAGGCACCCTGTTGTCTGATCTTTTGGGGAATATAATGTTTCTGTGAAATGATGTGTACACATAGAAGGAGGAAATTTTATGGAGCGTGGGTGTTTCCAGACTTTAGAGACTACTGCCAGGTGTGGTCTGCAGTGCGCTATTTGCTGGTACTTTTAAGCATTCTTTAACATTCTTAGACACAAGTGTGGTGATCGTTGTTATCCTAGGGATTACACTTGTACTTCTCATGTGCGTTATCTATAATCTGAAGGAATTAGTAATAGTGAAATGTGACACTGGTTTGTGCAGTTTGCACTAATGACAGAATGATGTCCTTCTAGTTGAGGTTGTTTACACCAAAACAGGTTGTATTTTGTCTGTGCTTCCTCACTGCCATCTGAAAGCGACAATTTTCCCTTAAGATCCAGATCCCGTTCAGGAGCTTACCTATGACTTGAGAAGCCAGTGTGATGCAATCAGGGTGACGAAAACTGTCCGACCCTTCAGTATGGTGTGCTGTCCTGTTAATGAGAATGCAGCCGCCCTCATAGTGAGTGACGGCAGGGTCATGATATGGGAACTGAAGTCTGCCGTGTGCAGTCGAAATGCACGGAACAGGTGAGTGAATGCATAGGCTTGTGGCTTGGGCTTTGTTGTTTTCTGTTTCTGTTTTTTAATTACCAGAGTCATATACAAAGAGTTTTGTTTTTATAAAACCATTTTAAAGAGCATATGCACTGGATCACTAGGGTTATGTTCTGACAGTTGCTTCACCTGTGGCCAAGATTAATAACTGCCACTGTAAAAGAAAAATGCCGTGACCTGGGATTGGTATTTGAGGACCTGATGTGTAATGCTGGCTTTAAATGTGTGTAAACCTCTGATCATGGTGTCTCTGCAGCAGTTCCGGTGTGTCTCCTTTATACTCACCAGTGTCTTTCTGTGGAATTCCTGTCGGAGTGCTACAGAATAAACTCCCAGACCTCTCCCTAGATAATATGATCGGTAAGCTTGTTTTACTCCTCTAACTTGCACATAAGATGTTCTTTTGAAATGCAAAATTAATAGTGTAACTGACTTGGCAAGTATTGTAAAGTCAAAGTTAATATTCAGGAAAACTAAAAATGTGGAGATGTTTTTATGTTTTTCGTAAGTAAACCAGTGGAGTCTAAACTACTTAAGCATGAAGATATCTGAGGTGGCTTGGTTGGACTCCGCAGTTGTTGGAATCAGAAAGTCGGATCCTTGAGAGCTTCTGATCTAGATGAAAGACACTGAAAGAGAGGATCACAGATGGCTGGATTCTGGGTGGAGAGCCCTGCTTTGCAGGCCTTCCCTCCTCGGGGCCTGCATGCTCCCTGAGCCACAGCTTAGCATTAATTCCTTGCCTCTCTCCCCTTTTTCTGTTGCCTGTAATTCAAAATTCAGCCAGTGTTATTTTTGATCTAGCTCATTTAGGTGCTCTTTCTTTATAGTCCCTAATAATGACCCACAGTGGTGTTTACTGTGGGTTTCTCTCTCTCTCTTCTAGTAGGTCTAATTCTACAGGAACAGTTCAGTGATTCAGTTCTGTATCCCCAGGACTGTGCTTTGTAGATGTGCAGTGAAGAGTCACTGAATAAATTAGCTGAGCAGTATTAGAAAAGAGAGCACTTTTTGATGTTTCTCTTCTCAAGATTCTTACTTTCAGCAGATACTTATAAATAAAATATTCAGTCATTGTATGATCCTGGGGCTAGGATATGAAAGGAAGAATAGGGACTTAACAGTGTCAAATGTTATGACATTTGGAATTGTAAGACAAATTATCAACATGGTTTATAAAGGATTTTCTGCATTGAATTTTACATAATGTAGTGAGAATGGATATTACCTAGTGACTCGTTTTGTTTATATGTCAGGTAACATCCTACAAAGAACATTACCTTATTGATAATAGTAATCAAGTGATACTTTCTGTGTGCTTAGTACTGCACTGCTGCTGTGCCAGATGCACAGTGCGTCTTTCAGCCCTGCAGCATAGTTAATATGCCTCCGTGTATGTAGAGAATGAGTCCCAGAGAAGTTTGCAAACGTGACCTCAGCTGCACAGCAGCAGATGGGAAACACCACATGTAAACCCTATCTTACTGGCTCTGGAGAAGGCACTTGAAAGTGGTCTCCAGTCCTATGTGTTCCATGGTTATCTGGGGCAAGACCCCAACCTTGAAGACCTTCATTGTGTCCTGATTCATCCTATTGTAGAGCCCCTTGTTCAGTTACACCATCTTTAGTTCTGTCTATTCTTCCAGACAAATCCTTATGAGGAAGTTTGAACACACTGACAAGTTTTGCAGAATTATTTGGTCATTAACAATTTTCTGAGTTAATTGAATTTATTTTTAGCATAAAATATTAAAGTAAAAAGAATTATGTATGCAAATGAACAAAACTAATCAGCACCATGAAGCCCACACTCAGGTGAATTTTTATGTTGTTTAAGTGTCTAAGTGATACGAATTACCGTATTTAAAATGAAAGATAGAGACTGTCAAGCAGTTCGTTACAATGGAGTTTAAATGTTAAATAAATGAAGCTTTGTCACTTGCAAGCATTTTAATTAAAACTTTTAATTAAACTTATAATTTGAAACTCACTATGTATTTGGCCATAATGGGAAGCAATTCGGTGAGATATGGAGAGTGGCTTATATTTACTAAGTAAAGGCTGCTGCTCATTGAGGCCTAAGCTCATTTTCTTAGGGAAAAATGCAAGAAACGCGACAGTTCCCAGGAGTCTGGTGTCCACGGTATACCTCTCAAACCTGTTTTCCCACTATCCCGCTGGTTGGTATCAATTGTGTGGCCAATCCCAAGGAATTGTTTTAACTGGGTTAAACTAATGGTTTTTTTCTATGACTTCTGTAGACTTCAGAATGGCAGTACTAAAAAAGTTTATAACTTCAGTAGATTATACTCACCCACTCTCAGTAATTTAACCTCACAGTATATGTGTGTATTCTTTGTTGTGTGCTTTTGGCAAATCCAGTGTTCAGCAGTGGTTTACAGAAGGAAGTCTGTGCGTTTTTAGCAGACAGTCTTGACTTTATTGTACTTACTGTAGTTACATTCTGATAGGATAGTTTGTAACTGGAGTCATTGTTGAATTTGTACATACAATGCATATGTAAATAATGTAACTTGATACTTAACCTGTCAAGTCTGTAATTTCAGACATGTCAAGCATATATTGTCCTAGAGCTGGGGTCACAGAATCAGTTCAAGGTCGTCCTGGGCTATACGAGTCAAGTCAGTCAGAGTACAGTCTCAAAAGGAAAAGGATAACTATCTATCTTCAATGGTCCTTTGTACGTGGCATATATTCTTTATTAATATGTTTATTTATTTTACATACTTAAATATGAAGTATTTCATGATAAACTATAGTTTTTGTAGCTATGATATATAGCTTCTTATTATAATTATATATTATATATGATTTTATTTATTATATTATTATTATAGCTTCTTATTAGAAATCACGAGTCCTTTGAGTGTTTGTGCTTACTAGTTTAATGTGTCTTACAGAGTCCCTCTGACTGAAAAGCAGCCCCACAGGAAAGAAAGGTAGTGAGGTGGTGATGCACCGCACTCCACAGACAGTGCTCTCAGCCAGGCCTCCTGCTCTCCTCATGCGGCCTTTTCTCAGTGCCCTTCTCCCAGGAGCCTTGTCTGAAGACAGGTCCCTGAATTCTGGGTAGCAAGACCTAGCCTTAAGTTGTTAGTGATGTGACTTAAGATCTATGGGCAGCTCTAGGCTGTTGTGAGCTTGCTAGCACAGCCCCTAGAGCAGTGGTTTTCAGCCTTCCTAGGGCTGCGGCCCCTTAATGCAGTCCCTCGTGTTGTGGTGTCACCCAACCATAAGATTATTTTTGTTGCTACTTCATAACTGTAATTTTGCTACTGTTATAATCATAATGTAAATATCTGTGTTCCTGTGGTCTTAGGTGACCCCTGTGAAAGGGTTGTTCAACCCCCAAAAGGGGTTGCGACCCACAGGTTGAGAACTGCTGCCCTAGAGAGATCCCTCACACCTTTGTTTCTAGGCCTGGTGAGCATATGTAGGTCTTTAAGGTCAGCATATTTATAATTAATCATTTATACTTTTCATTACATATCAGGGCAAAGTGCAATTGCTGGGGAAGAGTATCCCAAAGGCTCCATTCTGCAGGAAGTGCACCTCAAATTCCTGCTGACAGGACTGCTCTCAGGACTCCCATCTCCTCAGTTTGCCATCCGGATGTGCCCACCACTGACCACGAAAAACATAAAGATGTATCAGCCTCTCCTTGCTGTTGGTGGGTACTTGGCCTGTTCTTTTGTTAAACTCATTTTATAAGATGCTTAGGTTTCTGAATTTCTAGAAAGTCCTTTATCTCTTTGGGGATGTTTTAAAAGAAGAAACAGGTTGGGGAAAAATGTGTAAATATTTCCCTTGAAATATTTTTCTTATTTTTTCTATACTGTTTCCTGCTTTTATTTTAATTGCACCGAGCTCATGAGTGTGAGATGATCTCTGTGAGTGCATTTCTGAACTATCAGGAGCTCTCTGGGACAGACAGCAATCTTTAGGAGTGGCAATGGCTATGAGCATTGTTCAGTGGTAGTGGAAATGCTTATTCACCAAGCTAACACCAGCGACCAAGGCTGTGCTCCATGCTTTATGTACATTTCCCATCTAATTTCTAAAAGTTAGACTTTCTGTTTTCCTAGCCTAAGAGGTAAAAATGTAGGTTTGGTGTTGGGTAAGCAGTTTATTGAAGGTGTGGATCAAAGTTTCTTTAACTTCAGAAATTCCATTTAACAATCATAATACATTATCTTGTCATGACTTGTTTAAAAGAACAATCCAGTTAATGAGCTCAGGTTAGCTGCATTTATAAAAACTGTTGAGTCTCAAAAATATAAACTTTCATGTATAGAAAAGTTTAAATTAAATTATTATAAATATTGATTTATATTTAAAAATCTTACAGAGAAAATATGTCCCTGAAGTTAAGTAAGGTTTCAGAGTGTATGCGATTAGACCCCATTTTGACACGAAAGGAAATAGATTTTCCTTCCTGTTCACTTGTTTTTTAAGTGTATAGTTTGGATCCTTTTGTAGAAGGTAAATTTAACAAAAGACTTTGGTGGAATTGACTCTCCTGCTAAATTAGCACTCGTCTCTCCTGTCGTTTTGATAGGTACAAGCAACGGTTCTGTCCTGGTGTACCACCTCACCAGCGGTCTGCTACACAAGGAGTTGAGTGTCCACTCGTGTGAAGTCAAGTGAGTATGGCTTTGTGTCATTGAGATTACAGACATATATGATATCAGAACAATTCTCCTCATTGAGTCTCGTAGACTTTTCTGCATTGAATGATCTGTTCTGGTGTGTGTAGTGATTCATCAGAAATGGGCACTCATTGTCTGCTTTGTTCAGGACATTGTGCTTGAGGATTTCTCCTCATTCCAGGTTATTGTCTCACTGGAAATCACTATGTTGCCAGGTTTGTGCAGTTTATTTCTCATTTTGATAAAGATCTGTCAAGACTGCTCATGCCAAATTTGAATAGTCATTTTTAGTTGTTAGTTTAAATATCACCAGGAGAGATACAAACTGAGAAGCATTTGTTTATTTTGAGATGCAGTCTGCATGTGAGTACAGAGGCTTCTGAAAGAAGGCTAAATTGGAGCAGACAGCCTCTGCATCTGCTTTAGTGTGCTGCCTCAGACCTGCTCCTGCAATGCTGTAGTGTGCTGCCTCAGACCTGCTCCTGCAATGCTGTAGTGTGCTGCCTCAGACCTGCTCCTGCAATGCTGTAGTGTGCTGCTTTAGACATACCCTACAGCTTTAATTTGCTGAATGCAGAACTATTTTTTTTGCCCGAGTGATACACTATGAAAATATGTGTGTGTGTGTGTGTGTGTGTGTGTGTGTGTGTGTGTAAAATGACCAGTGCTTTAGTGATCTGTAATTAAATGTAAGAAAGGTTCTGGTTTTTGTATGGTTTATAATATAGTCTCTTGTGTACATTGAAAGCCTTAGTGAATCTAATGGACATATTTCAGTATAAATCTGTGTTCTAGATGGAGCAAGGTTAACCTTTTAAGTATCACAACTTGAGGTTATAATAGAAATCTCTTTTAAGGGCACTTCCCAGGTTGCTATTTTTTACCATCTTATGTTGTGCCCCTCCAGTGTCTCTGCAAATACATTTACATGGAATAGTAGTGTCTTCGAGACACTGAACTTAGGGTACAGCAGCATTGAACCTCTTTGGTCTCAGGCTCTGACCATTCTGACACTTCTTCCAGTGGTCTCTGCTGGCACTGTCCTTTGTATCTTCTCTGTCTCTTCCTTTCCTGTCTATACGATTTTGTTTTGTGGGAGTTTGTTGTGCTCATCATTTCACTGACCCCACCCCAACCATAAAGAGTAGGCGCTGTCTCCTTTCCAACTGACAGAGAAACTGAGTAATGCAACACCTGGGGAACAGTGGGTGGGATTCCCTGCCGGCCTCTCAGGCGTCAGAGCCTGAGCTCTGTACTTGTATCTGTGTATGGTCTGTGTGCAGGTCTCCTGCTAAGGACATCTGTGGATTGGGACTCGGGGATGGCAGTAAAAACAAATGGTGACTGAGCCAAGAGTCTTACTGAGAATTTGACATGAGCTTCCAGAAGATCAAGCATGTTGTCATTAGTTTGTGAATTCTGAACCTCAGTAACTGGCTTCTTACGAAGTTCTGACCCGGATCGGTCAGGGTGTGCATGTTGCCATGTACTCGCACATCCTGTGGTATTTATGGCTGAGTCATCCTGACACTGTTGCCTGGACAGTGAATACTATGGGGGAGGTGTGACTCACACAGAGGAGCTCAGGGATGATCATACGCAGATGCCCACTTTTCATACGACTTTCCCTCTTTGCTGACATTTTGAAGGTAATTCACTTTATAGTCAGAGATGTTGCCCTAGAGGATGCTAAAATCCTGCTGTCTTTGTGTTGAATTTAGTTGAATTACAATTAAAACCGTTATGAAAATTTCTCAGATGTGCTAGAAAAAATCTGAACCAGTTAGCAATAAACCCAAAGTATTCTTGATTTTTCACATACAAATTAAGACTAACTTTTGTACTTGAATCTTAATGTAGACATGTGGCCAGGGACTATATAATGACAGTTGTGGAGGTGCAAGGTTGGGATAGGGAACATGATGTTTCAATGTTTTACAAGGGATGGTTCACAGGTATCTATTGAACATTTTCTGTAAAACTATAATGGGAGAAGTTGGTGCTTACACTCCAGTACAGATACAGAA
Organism: Ellobius talpinus; assembly: GCA_001685095.1. Taxonomy (NCBI): domain Eukaryota; kingdom Metazoa; phylum Chordata; class Mammalia; order Rodentia; family Cricetidae; genus Ellobius; species Ellobius talpinus. The sequence goes on along the minus strand of LOJH01006227.1, from coordinate 8,356 downwards.
GTTACAAAGTGGAATGGTTGGCTCTGTTAGACAATGAGTTTCTATCATTGTCCGGTGGCCTGAGTTTAAAACAACAGTCAGGTACTCTGAAGAACTTATAAACAATAACTTATATAGACATGGATTGACTCAATATTGCTTTGATTACATTAAATTGTTTGTGGAAAGTGAATGGTCTCTTATTTACCTAGAGATTCACAGAAGAATTTTAGGATGAAGGTCTTCAGCATTATGTGCTCTCAACCCCTGTTGAGAAGTAGCTTCTGTGTTCCCCTTAGATAGATGCCCAGCATGCTCAGCTTGTGAACCCATGACAACCTATGATAAATCCTAAGATTACAGTTGTTCAGTGGCCAGGGATCCTACCAAAAAAGATTAGAGAGCTCCTGGATCAGGAATGAGCTGCTGTTCTTAGTCCTTCAGCTACTCAACGTAAAGGTAAGCCTGGATAACTGTTCTAATCCCAGCGGCAGCGTGAAGCTCAGCTGTGTCTGACAGGAGTTTTTCTTCTCTTCCAACAGATAGCCCCTTCCATATCTAATCCACTTTGAAATCCAGTTTGATTTTATTTTACTTAAGAAGGTATAAGCTGCTGTTGTATTCTCTTCAACGGCAACTTGGTCACACTGCCAGATTACAAATGAGCAGCCCCTGCAGGTTCCACTACAGCTCCTGGGCTGGGACTGCTCGTGAACAGGGGAACACTTCATGAATCTGTGTCATACTGCTTAACAGAAGAGGGGTGCTAGGCGAGATGCAAAAGACAGTCCAGGGTGCTAGGAGTGTGTAGGTCCGTGGTAGAGTGTTTACCTAGCACAGGTGAGGCCCTGGGTTCAATCCCCAGCAATACACACAACTAGCTTATTGCCTCTTACACTGTTGCCTTGGTTGGTCAGCCTTAGATCAAATGGCACAGTTTCACAGTTCCCTTGGGAAACTGGCCTGGTCCCTTAGGTCAGAGTGTGTGTGGCTCAAGCAGCTCTTGTTGAGCTCTGCATCATCTCTTTTTTTTTCCTTAACCTCTGAGCCATTGCTCCAGGCTCTCAAAAGAATTTTATTTAATGCATACACAAAAAATTTTAAATGTTAAACATTTTAAATGAATATTATTGTTTATTTAGAACTATTAATCAGACAGGAGAAAAAGAACATACTTTTGCATTCATACATATCCTCCAGGGATGTTGCTGTTATTAATTCCAGGAATATATGAAAAAGTACCAGTGAGAGGACACATCCCTGCAACACTCCTTGACTGTCATAAACTGATAACTTAGTTCTCCACAGACTTTGACTGATGCAAAGGTGTCTTTTTTTTATTGATTTTTTTAATTGAGCTTTACATTTTTCTCTGCTCCCCTCCCTGCCTCTCCCCTTCCCCCTTCNAAGGTCCCCATGCTCTCAATTTACTCAGGAGATCTTGTCTTTTTCTACTTCCCAGCAGCATCTCTTTTGTAATAGATATTACAAAATATACTTGCATACTGTTCCTTTTCTGCTAGGATATAAGCTCCAGATGGGCAGCAGCTACGTTTGTCTCATTCACAGCGCCTCTCATAGCCACTGGCACATATTAGCTACTTAATGGATTCATTTTAACCCAGTGTATGAGAAGTGGGAGGGCGGGTTGCCAGTGCCCAGAGCTACTGACGCCACTATACCAAGTGTAGTAACAAACTAGTGAGTTGATATTGCCAGAAACAGGACTTGGAAAATGCTCTTAGGGAATCTGTAGGCGAACATCTGCTTGAACACTGCCAGGCTTATAGACAGTAAATCAAATACAGTGATTCCTTCCATTTACTCTAGAAAAGTTGAGGGCTTCTCTGCTAGGGAGACAAAAACAGAAAGAAGAGACTAGAGGACTTTTTCTAGTGGTTAACCCAGTTAGATGATAATCTCTGTGGGTATATTTATTTAAGACAGGCCTGATGAAGAAAGCACAGCTTTAGTTAGTTCCTGAATCACTGTGCTAACCGTGAGTGTGTATGGCCAGCCCTTCTGTGTGTAGTCAGTAGTGTTTCCAGTGCTGTAACCAATAAAACTGAGACGCAGAGACCCAAGTAAGCAAGCACAAGAGTCATTGTGTTTCGTTTGTATCTAAAGAAGGAGGTAGAGAGGTTCAAACTGTACTCATTTCAAGCAACCATTAGTCTGAGTGTGTCAGTACAGCTTTGCTCTGAAATGGTTGTAATCCTAGCTATCACAGCTATTGCTACTGCTTCAACTGCTATTTTTAGTTCTCTGTGGATTATGTTGTCCTTCTACCAAAAGACAAGTTACACAGGAACCAATGAGGAAAATGCTTGTAGTTAACATAGCAGATACAGAGTTGACTGGGGTGTCTTATCCAGTAATCTCACAGTTGAGAGGCTGAGGCACGAGTATTACCATGGACCTCACAGTGCGCTTGAGTTCAACCTGGGGTACAGAGCAAGACTGTCTCAGAAAGAAAGTAAATGGTAGCAGCTAAGGTTCTGAAGATAGAGCAGTAAGCTTGGACAAGGCAATGTCTGATGGTCTCAAAAGCTGCAAACAGGGGCTTACATTGACACAGGAGGCACCTGTACTGCTTGGGCAAAAAAGCAAAATGGAAAAAAACCCTGTCTCATGCAAATCTAGTGATTGCATCCAAGTTGCTGTAGATCAGAGGTCAATAAACATTCCTTTTAAAGGATCAGTAATAAAGTGTTGAGGCTGAAGAGTTTAGATCCTGAAGCCTCTCACAACTGCTCAAGTCCGCCATTGTATTATGAGAGCAGCCTTAGGCACCAATGGCTGACCTCCGAATCCTGATGAACAACTGTAAATGGGACCCAGATCAAGACTTTTGTCCTAAGCAGCCTTACTACAGGGAAGAAACTGTCACCATTGCCTGTCAGCCCCACTGCTGTCCTGTCAGGACGGTCCTGTTGAGGCCTTGCTTTCTCTGTGTGATGGAACTCTTGGGACTTGTGTCTCCTCCTTCTCCCTCTCAAAGCTGAAGGCAGATGATTTGCTCCATCAAGCTTTGCTCCTGTTTTGCAGCTGGGCGTTTTGATAGCATCCCTCGTAGTCACTTTAAGGATTCTCCTCTGAGTGTTTCTCTGCTGCTTGTTTTAAACACTTAGGTTCTTGAAAATTGCTCTGAAGTGTTTCTCCCCAGCTGAATTTTAGTATCCATTTTAATGATGGTTTAGATTCCAGTAACTATCTTGTCATTACACTTGGAGATAAAATTTTAATTTGAACAAATTTCATATATGTCATAGTATTCAGTGACATTGCGGAAAAGGGTAAGAATAACATTTTAATTGTTACATTACTAATAAAATGAGGTCTTAGGAAAACCTTATTTTTCAAATAAACATTTCAAATGAGAAAAAAAAGGTACAAGACTGAAATTTGTTTGCTTTCTAGGGGTATTGAATGGACGAGCTTGACTAGTTTCCTTTCTTTCGCTGCTTCAACCCCAAACAACATGGGATTAGTGAGAAATGAGCTCCAGCTGGTTGATCTCCCAACAGGTCTGTGTCGGCCGACAGAAAGCCTGGGGTGGTCTATCCTGCCCATGGAAGACACTGTGTAAAACATGCTCAGAAAATTTTCTCTCATCTGGTGTGTGTTCTTACATCCTGTTTCCTTGACCATTCTTTGGGTCAGTAGTAATTGCCCTAGAAAAGCCACAGCATTCTTTCCGTGTACATACTAGTAATGCAGCCCAAAATAAGTAGAAAACCATCAGCCTGAACTCACAGACGCCCAACAAAAGGTGGGACCCAGTCTTTGTTTGCACACAGTGCTTTATGTGTGACAGCGTTGATGTAGAGGTCAGACGACAGCCTGTGCGAGTCAGTTCTTTTTAACCTGTTGGCTCTTGGGATTGAACTCAATTGCAGTGAGCCACTGAGCCATCTCACTGGCCCTCTGAAAGAACAGTTTTTAAGCCATCTCCCTAGGGCCTCTGCTTTGAGTTTGGACCATTGTAGGAAGCCTTCAAAAGTTTTATAGGTTAGTAATAGTTTTTAAATGCTCAAATTTAAAACTTTGATAGCTACAGGCTGGCTGGATTATGGAAACTTGAATTTAGGAAGTCCTTGCAATAGAATACATTTCAGGGCTAGGGATGTAGCCCCATTCTTCAGTGCTTGCCTAGCATGTGGGACCCTAAGTTCTTGCTCAGCACCACATAACCAGGAGTGACCACAGAAGTTAGGAGGAACATTATCCTCAGCTACATGAGTTCAAGGCCAGCCTAGGACATGTGAGCCCTGTCTCATAATTTTGAAAAAGCGTTTCTTAATTTGGGAGGTGGCTCATCAGGTAACCACACAGTGGAGGGAGAGAACTGACCCCACAAGTGTTCTTCTGACTTCTGCCTGTGCATACCAGTAAATAGCTAAGTGTGTAGAAAGGAAGAATCCCAGGAGAGTAACTTTTTGGGGATTATTTACCACGTGTAGCCCATGAATTTAAGGACTGGTGAACTTTAGACTGTAGTAGCACATGAGTTTTAAAGACCATGATCTAAGTGAGTTTCCTCAAAATAATGCAGTAGCTGCCAGATCTCATTGAGTTCCAGGCTAGCCAGAGCTACATGGTGAGACCTTCTCTCATAAAAACAAAAACAAACAAGCAATAATAAAGTCGGTATATACAGATGAATTTAAACAATGATGTGTAGGTGTAACAGGTGTTTGGTTTTTTTCTGTATACAGTTGGTGTTAACTTAAAGAATCAGTGTGCCCATATTCCGGTGTTGCTGTAGTGTCAGGAAGGGACCTGACTGGGCACTTGGTCCTGGGTTCCTGCTTTACTAGCATACTGGCTCTGCTTTTTCTCAAGCAATGTCATGTCCCAGAGTTTGGGCAAGACTGTTATTAGTTATTCACTGTTTCAGAATCCCCATTTGTTTTCTTCAGCAGAACTGTTGGCTAATTTAGAGTCTGTTGTTGGAGATTTCTCTGGTCTGTAATAACCAGCAGTTTCTGATGTCCTGAAGAGGGGAGCGCGAGCTCTCAGTGTAGGTTTTTGTAGCTGGAAGCTCTAGAGCAGTGGTTCTCACCCTTCCTAATGCTGTGACCCTTTAACACAGTTCCTCATGCTGCGGTGACCCCAACCATGAAATTATTTTTGTTGTTACTTCATAACTGTAATTTTGCTACTGTTCTGAATCATAATGTAAATACCCGTGTTTTCCAGTGGTCTTAGGTGGCCCCTGTGAAAGGGTCATTCGACCTGTTTTGGGGATCATGACCCACAGGTTGAGAACCCCTGCTCTAGAGGTTAGCAGACTAGCAGATTCTAGAAAGGCCTGTTTGGGGAGCATAGACTGCACTTGCTGCCTGTAGGAGCAGGGACAGTAGGTGTGTTCAGTTGTTTTTCACATGTTACGTTCTTTAATTCAATGAAAATAAAAATCTCTCAAGAAAATATTAAAATATATTTGTTCAGATAAAAAGGGTAGAACTTATATTTTCATTTATAAAAATGTCTTTTTTTGGCACTAATGCAGCATATAGTTATAAGTCCCAAATTTCACTTAGAGAGACATTTTGGTAGGAATATGCTCAGATATTTCACTTAATACTTTGCACATAGCATAAGAAATCTTAAATACTCATTTCAGGAGATTTTTTTTCCTCCCAACTAATCGGTACTTGAACACACGAGTATGTCTTCTATGACTTTAAGCGCACAGCGATTGCTGCCAGTCCACAGATAACCTTTTAGACAGTGGTAGGTATCTCCAAGTTTCTAAAATTAAATTTAAAAAGCTGTACAACATTAAAATATCTTTTTATAAAATAAATATTTAAATATAAGAAATATAGTTTTGTTTCCTTTTCGCATTTTAGGAGTATTTTAAAATTCAGCTATTAGACCTGGCTTTGAAGCAAAGTAATGAACGAACAGGAGGCAGAGGGTGTGGCTGCATGGCCGACCACATCAGGCAGTACAGCGTCTTGTTTTCACATGGTGCGTGCTGTTCACCTTTTTGTTTTTCAATTAAAGGGAGGAGCACTGCTTTTCGTGGTGACCGAGGCAATGATGAATCACCCATTGAAATGATCAAAGTATCTCATCTGAAGTAAGTGTCAGCCTGCACCATCTACAGTTCTATCTCAGTGGTGGAACCTCACAATTGGTTTTAACTTTTAAGAAAGTAGGGATGTGTTAATATTTCTAGAGTTTGTCAGCAATAGCAAATAGTTATGTGTGGCCACATCAAAAGCATATTTGACCACAGGTGTGGAGACAGATAGCCTTGAGATGCTCTGTCCCTTCTGCTTTCCTCCCCACCTCCCTTTCTTTGTTTTTAGCAATCCTACTTTATATGTATTTTTTCTAGTATCAAAAATTCAAAAGACTATTGGAAATAAAATGAACCTAAACTGTACATAGAGAAAATGAGATCTTTTGTAATAATCCCATGCTCAAAAGGGCATAAGACTTAAAAGGCAACAATCAGGAAAATTGCATTTTGTCAATTCATAAAACTGGATCAACTAGAGTCATCTGAAAAGAGGGATGAACCTCAATTGAGAAAATCCTTCCATAAGATCCAGCTGAAAGGCATCTCTTAATTAGTGATTGATGGGAGAGGACCCAACCCATTGTATGTAGTACCATCCCTGGTCTGATGGTCCTGAGTTCTATAAGAAAGCAGGCTGAGCAAGTAATAGGGAGCAAGCCAGTAAGCAGCACCCCTCCATGGGCTCTGCATCAGCTCCTGCTTCCAGGCTCCTGCCCTGTTTGAGTTCCTGTCTTGACTTCCTCCAATAATAAACAGAACTGTGGAAGTGTAAGCTAAATAAACCCTTTTCTGCCCAGCTTTCTTTTGGTCATGGTGTTTTATTGCAGCCGTAGACACCCTGACTAGGACAGCTGCCTTTATTAATCTCATGACATATAAAATTCACCCCAATGTCATATCATTTTAGAAAACAGTTAAAGTGATAGCAGTGTATTCTGGGATTTCTGTGTGAACTTTAGAATCAGCTTGTCAAGTCTACCCAAAACACCTTTGGGTTTTGATCTATGTATCAGAGCTGGGAAGAATGGACGTCTTAACAAGTTTTGCAATTCATGAATGTGGCATGTAACACCACCCATTTCACTCTTCCTTGTCCAGAAATATTATAGACTTTTCAATATGGTATTACATGCAGCATTGTACATGAATCGATATTTAAGTCTTTATATATCATTTAATATTTTGTGTCTTTTATGATGCTGTTATAAATGAATTTTTAATCTCAATTTCCAATTATTTATTATAATTGAAATACAATTATATATAATTTATATTATAATTGAAATACAGTTAAGTTTTTGATGGTTACCTTGACTCTTGTAATCATGCTAAGCTGAGTTATTAGTTCTAGTAATATTTTTGTTGATTTTTTTAGAAGACTTTGTAGACAGTTTTGGTTGCTCATAAAGACTCTTCTGATCTTTTTCTTCTCTAGCTCTTTTTGTTGTTATTGTTGTTGTTGTTGCACTGAGTAGGGCTGCCAGTAAATATTGCGTGCAAGTGGCAAGAGCACACAATTGCCATGTGCCAGGATCTTAAGCCCTGGCCCTTTAACATAAGCATTTTCCTATTGTATGGCACTATTTTAACATGACCTATTCTTTTTGATATGGTATGTTTTTATTTTATTTCATCTCATACTGTCTTAACATTCCCATAGCATATTTATACATTTGGGGGTTTTCCACAGATACATCTTTCTGTTTTTTTCTAGTTCTGTTGTAGTCAGATAGTACATTTTATCTTATTTCAGACTCCTTAGATTTAATGTGATTTGTTAAATGGCTCAGTTTCAGGTCTGTCTTACTGAATGAATGTCCTGTGACTTGAAAAGCTGTTGTTCTTGCAACATTCTGTGAGTTCGGTTCTCCATACTTACGCAAGGCTGCTGTGTTCATGCTAGGTTTCTGTCAAGTTATTCTGTGTATTTCTGAGAGGTTCTTGCTGAGTTCCCTACATTAGCTCTGGGCTCATTTACTTTTCTCTTGAAGAGCTCAAGATTTTTTTTTGGGGGGTAGTGACAGAAACACAGTTTATTAAAGCAGAAAGAGGCCCTCCAAAGAATGGAGGGAGGCTAGTGAGTATAGACAGTTCCAAATGCAAAAGTTGCAAATCCCTTGCATCATTACCCTTTATGGCTATTCACATAGCTGGCGCCCACCTTCTCCAGCTCTCACAAGCTTTTTCTTGCGTATGTTATTGTTACATGTCATTGGATAGAGATGTCTAGTCTTTCTGCTAAATGCCTTCTTTCATGTCAGTCTACATGACTTTTTTTCTTTTTTTGACACAAGGTTTCTCTGTAGCTTTGGAGCCTGTCCTGGAACTAGCTCTTGTACA
>LOJH01006226.1:34795-44840 GCA_001685095.1 Ellobius talpinus | reverse complement strand
ACAATGGAAAAAAGAAAGCATCTTCAACAAATGGTGCTGGCATAACTGGATGTTTACATGAAGGAGAATGCAAATAGATGCATCTCCCCATGCACAAAACTCAAGTCCAAATGGATCAAAGGCCTCAACAGAAATCCAGTCACATTGAACCTGATTGAAGAGAAAGTGGGAAGTAGCCTTGAACACATTGGCACAGGAGACCACTTCCTAAATATATACCAGTAGCACAGACACTGAGAACAACAATAAATATATGGGGACTTCCTGAAACTGAGAACTTTCCATAAGGCATAAGACATGGTCAATAAGACAAAGCAGCAACCTACAGAATGGGAAAAGATCTTCATATATCTACATATGACAGGGGACTGATCTCTAAAATATATGAAGAACTCAAGACACTAGTCAACAAAATACCAAATAATACAATTAAAAAATCAGGTACAGATCTAAACAGAGAATTCTCAACAGAAGAAACTCAAATGAACAAAAGACTTTAAAGAAATTGCTCGACATCCTTAGCCATCAGGGAAATATAAATTAAAATAACTCTGAGATACCATCTGTGCTGTAGGAAATCATATAGCCAATAGCCTTCAAGTTATCCACCCACTGGGGCATGGTCTCATATACTATTTATGCCGATGTAAAGCATGCATTCGGCCTCTTTTCCGTCTGTGGGATTTGGTTTCTGTTCTCTGTTCCAGCAGAGGATTCTGATTTGTGAGTCTACCCCTAAATAATTCTGAGCTAGTGTGGGATTTCTTTTAAGCATCCTTCTTCACATCTGTTCAGGTGGAAGCTTCACCCTAGCACCTGGCATCCATATACTCAGAGTCTGGAATGTTCTGGAGGAAGTTCCACCCCAAGCTCCCTCCCCCATCTCTCTCCAAATCCTGCAGCATCTCAAAAAAGCCAGCCAAATGATGACCCTTCCCCTAGAAATGCTCAAGACCATTCCCGCAGGGTATTTAAATGCCCCCCCCCAGAAGTCAGACATGTGGTTTTCCAGTCTTCCTTTCCCATCTCCTCCCTGGGGGCTGAAATTTCATCCAGGAGCATTGTATCCACTAAACCTGGGATTTTTCTACTTTGATTTGATTTGGTGTGATTTGGACTGGTGCATGAATGGAAAGGCTTATTGGGGTACAGAAATTTTTCACCATCTTAAACCTGTCAGAATGGCATAGATCAAGATAGCTCCTCTTATAAAATGTGGGTTGTTTATGGAGTATGGCTTGCAGCATTTCATAGACCTGACTGGCCTAGGTTTGGACTCTAGTTCTATGCTTCCAGGAGGTAAATTTAGCATGCTATATAGTTCTTATATCTACATAGAGTATCACTGAGTCAGTTATGATGTGTGAGTGTCTATGAAGATTTCAGAAAATGTACAGCCCTTATTAGATGTACTCCTTTCGCAGCTACAATAACCCTAGGTCTGACAAGGATATAATTTTCCTAAAGTCCCATGTCTGAGTCTGGCTCATTTACTCTGAAAATCTTACATGCTAGACCAAGTGCTAACAAATCCGACTGTAAGTAGACAATGTCCTTCAATGACTTTGCAGCTCACTGGTGAAGGTGACAGATAAATAGGCAAATGGATAACTGAAGTCCAATCTTTAGCCCTCTTAATAGTCATTTATTACCAACCTCTGAATCTGACCTAAAATTCTTGTGACTATTAGGTAACACTGCTAGAATGTATTATTAAACTTAGCAGACTACTAGTTTCCACTAATTCTAAAGCTAAGACTGTAATGACTTCTGGAAAACATAAAAAAGATTTCTTTAGCCTGCTGTAGCTTGCCTACCTGATATCCCCTCAACGCATTTGGTAAGTGGATTAATTTAGGATTATTTTGTTTTGTGAATATAAATGTTCATAGGCCTCTTCCACAGTAAGATGTGTTATTTTGGATAATAGGAATTTGTGTTTGCAGGGCATAGTTATTCCCATTTGACTCAATTCTTTTGGGAGAAATAAATAAAGAAGTACAACGTCCAGTCACCTTTCCTCTCCTGATATCTGAGATGACTATGGAACTAGCTATTATTTAAAAACTCTTTATAACTCTGTTCCTATCTTGCTTGAGACAGAGTTTTGCGGTGTGACCTAGGTTGGCCTGTAGCTCACTATATATCTGTACTGATAAGTTTTTTGTCAACTTGACAGAAATCTATGCACAATCAGGATGAGGGAACCTCAATTGAGAAAAAGTCTCCATCAGATTGGCCTATGGACAAGTCTGTGGGGCATTTTCTTGATTGATGATTGATAATGGCTATGGCACCCCTTGGCAGGTGGTCCTGGGAGATGAAAGGTAGCTGACCACAAACCTGGTGAGCAAGCCAGTAAATAGCATTCCTTTTATCTCTGCTTAAGTTCCCCTTTCCAAGTTCCTGACCTTTTTGAGTTTCTGCCTAGACTTCTGTCAATGATGGACTGGGATCATAAATAAACCCTGTCCTCTCCAAGTTGCTTTTGGCCATAGTCAATGTCACAGCAGTAGATACCAGACTAGAACAGTAGTCCAGGCTCCTTTAAGCTGTCAGTTCTACTCAATCATTCCTCCAAGTGTTAGGATATCAAGCATGTGCCACTATTTATTCTGTGTCCAATTTATTCTAATTAAAAAAGTTAGTTAACAAAGTATGAATTATTCATAACCTCAATCAATCATCACAACAACCCTTGACTCTACTTTGAGATAAAGGAATTTTAAGATAAAACAAGGTTAAGGATGCTTCTGATATCTGGATGGAAGTCCAGGTTCTGACAGGTTGCTTTTGCATTTAACCATTGGGTCTCAGTTTTCTTATCTCAGAGCTGTTATGAGGTTTAGTGTAATGGTCTGTCCTGTCCCTTTAAGAGACAAACCCCACTCACTTCCTCCCTGGCTCCTGAGGCAAGCAGATCTTCCTTCTGCTTCCAGCCTGACTTTCTTCATTTCTGTCTCTCTGTCTCTCTCCTGAAGAGGTAGCTTCTGCCTCTCTCCCTTCTCCCCACTTCTCCCTCCCCCCTCCTCTTCTCCCTTCTCCCCTTTCCCCCTTTCCCTTCCATAACCCACTAAATAAATACCCACTTTCTCTGCATGGCTGCCTAATAGGTCTCTGCCTCTCACCCATCATGCAGCTCCCTGCCTGGGGTCAGCTACCTTTGTGTCTTGTGGCCGCCACTGGGGACCTGCAGCGTTTTATTTTTACCATAACAGATGGGCTAAGCCTGTAAAAGTGGAGTTGGTCAGAAAGTGCTCAAAGACATTACTGTTTTTTGTTTATTGTCTTATTGTATAGAGGGTGCATAGCATGATGGAATCTTACATATGAAAACATAATATTTCATATTCCTTCAGATTCTTAACTAGTACTGTGTGTTCAGGAGCAGGTAGTAATGTTATGTCCAAATCCGTGAAGTCCTCCAAAAGTCAACAAGGAGACCAAGTCCCTTATGTAAAAGCAAAGAGCCTTTATTTTATGAAATTTTACAAACTCAGTATCTCTGCATGTTCAACGTATTGGAATGTATGGAGAGCTGTGAGCCCAGTTAGAATTGGTTTTTTATAGTAGTAAAGGTGGGGGTGAGGGGTTTCCGAGGTTCAGGACCCCTGATTGGCTGACATTTGTCTAGGGGTGTCCTAGTGAGTGTGTGCTGGCTGGCAGGTGGTCCTATCTACAGCAGTTGGAATTTTAGGCATTTCCTTTGGATGGTCTGTTTTTGGGTGGTACTCAGGTAATCTTAGTTTGTGGTCCTTCCTGCAACCAGGTATTGCTTCAGGGTANGGTTCAGGACCCCTGATTGGCTGACATTTGTCTAGGGGTGTCCTAGTGAGTGTGTGCTGGCTGGCAGGTGGTCCTATCTACAGCAGTTGGAATTTTAGGCATTTCCTTTGGATGGTCTGTTTTTGGGTGGTACTCAGGTAATCTTAGTTTGTGGTCCTTCCTGCAACCAGGTATTGCTTCAGGGTAAACTACTGAGACTCAGGGCTCCATTAAACTTATGAATGGCTGAGTCCTACTCTGGCAGGTGACAATGGTTGGAAGTAAAGAACTTTCTTTGGGTGATCTTGTGGGGGCCAGCCATAATAAGCTAAGCATGAACAGGTCACCCAAAGGAAGTTCATTATTTATTAAGGCAATGCCTTAGGGTAACATTTGGGGCCTTGTCCCAGATTCCCCAAAGCCCACTGGACTACCACCTGTAGAGCCTTCAACCGGCCAGTAAGTTTTCTGTGTTTTGTTTCATGTCAGTAAGCTTTCTGTGTTTTGGTTCATGTTTCATGTCTGTCTGTGGGCGGGCCCAAGAACTGTAGTGCCTGAAGATGATCTGCAGATGTGTGAAAACATCACAGGCAGGGCGCCCGGAGGAGATGTCCTGGGGCCCTTCTGCAGAGGGTGGTTCCCTCTGGGGAGACACATGGGTAGCAGGTCTCTCAGTTCTCTAGTGAGATACGCGGGCAGTGTTTCTCAGTTCTGTGGTGTGACACAAGGGTGGCATGGTCGGTTCTCTGTAGAGACATTTGTGGATATTGGTCTCATTTTGATAGCAGGGCGGGTCACACACACAAAACAGCTTGAAGCTGTGTCTCTGGTTTCATTGCTTGAAGCTGTGTCTTTGGTTTGTTTGGCACCATTGTCCTTCCTGTTTATTGTCCTGTATGTCTGTGTATTGTGTGTTGTGCTTTTGTCCTGACTTTGACGCTGACAGACACAAATCATGACTTCTTTGACTTTAATATCATGAATCATTTACAGGACTTTAGAGATAGGGCCATAAGCATAGGGGTACATTTTCCTTGACGCCTTAAACATTTCATGAAAAGGAGTCAGTCTTGGCCCCAAGCACAATGCTGCCAACTGCAGGGCAGCTTGCTTGTGTGGATGGATGGCTGGGCTATGCAGCCTTGTTGCAATGTAGCAAGGCTGCCAGGCACAGTTGTAGGAAGCAGATGTATCCCAATAGGATTTCAAACACTGAACAGAGAATCTGGGGTTAATTACTATGGCTTGGAGAGGTTAACAATCTTTTTCCCCCCAGTGCTGCGCCCTGCCCCTCCCATGCTGGTGGATGAGTTCCCTCTGCCTGCCCTGGGGGCTGCATGCCTCAAACTTCTGGTCAAACCTGACCAAGGTTTGGCTCCATGGGTCAAGGGCTCTTTCAGATCCTATGGGTTATAAATATCTGTCATCATTTATAGGGGCTGGCTACAAATTATTATTGGTTAATGTACAAAAAAACCCACTATTGTTAGTCTCAAATGTTTCACACTGGTACAGGATTTTATATGTGAAAGACCCTCAAGTCAGGATCTTCAAGAGTGAGAGATCCCCTTCCCCAATAACCAGGTCCTGGTGGATGCAATCAGCAAGAGGCTTTATTGATATCAATTAAATGAGCTCATGGGCGTCCAGTCAGGCAGACTGGGCACCCCAAGCAGGCTTTTCAAACAGCTTTTATAGAGTGTAAGGGTTTCAAGAACAAGCAAGCATCGTAACAGCACTTCTATTGGAAACTGGTTCGCACCAGTTCCTAAGTTGGGGGGGTGGGGGACCATAAATCTTAGATAAAGTAAGCGTCAGCAAACTTCAAGGTTCAGTAGATAGCCTTGGGGACGAGATGTTCCTCTTCAGATAGTGGATCAAAGTGCAGGCCTCGGCCAATTTGGCTCTAGCTGCAATTTGTAATTTTCCATCTGCCCTGAGTTACNAGGCTTTTCAAACAGCTTTTATAGAGTGTAAGGGTTTCAAGAACAAGCAAGCATCGTAACAGCACTTCTATTGGAAACTGGTTCGCACCAGTTCCTAAGTTGGGGGGGTGGGGGACCATAAATCTTAGATAAAGTAAGCGTCAGCAAACTTCAAGGTTCAGTAGATAGCCTTGGGGACGAGATGTTCCTCTTCAGATAGTGGATCAAAGTGCAGGCCTCGGCCAATTTGGCTCTAGCTGCAATTTGTAATTTTCCATCTGCCCTGAGTTACAAGTGCCAATTCTGGTGAAGGTCTTTCATATAATGTAAACTTAAAGGTTTTTTTTTATCATGCATGTTTCTGTTCTTTAAAATATTGTAGCCATACACAATTGGAAAAAAACCACAAAAATACTTTGGTAAGAGTTTTTATGTTGTCTAAATTATGTTTGCTGTGGTTTCTCATACATGCAAATACTAAATGTGCTTGTTTTGTTAAAAAGTTTGTCTGTGTAAGTTTTCTTGCAAGCATGGAGCTGAGACTTTATCACTGAGCTCTGGTTACTAAATTTGGGTTAACAAAAATTCAGATGACTTTTTGGTATAGATAATGTTAAAACTGCTATATGCTGTTTTTTAAAATTGTATTAAGGATCTCCCTTTGTTTGACCCATGTTTTGTTTACCTAAAATCTATGCATGGGTAATTTTTTTTAAAAAAGGCATAATTCTATTTTAAATTTTGTATTGCCATTTTGCTAGAATTAAAAAAATGGATGCCACATGTTTTCACCACCATATTGATTAAAAGTGACCATGTGGAGTGGGCCTAACAAATCTCCAAGATAGTTTAGATTGGGATAAATTTTTGCATGATGACTCATGTCCCTTTATAAAAAGTACTTAATTTTTAATATTCTTGATATTGCAAAAAGACATTTAAAATTTTTAATTTTTTTTAAAAAGTATAAGACATCTGTGCTATAAAATGTTTTATATTGCTAAAAGACTAGAAATTAGGGTCAAAACCAAAAGTACCAAAGGATAACCAAAGACAAAATTGTTCTTTTTTTGTGATGTAGAAGACAATGACCTAAGCAGTTTGATAGAGACCTTGGAACAGCATCCAAGTCTATAAATCTCAATCTTTTGGAGGTTGTTGTACAGGGGCAGTCTAGGACCACCTGTGTGTCGGATGTTTAAACTGAGATTCACAACATAGGCAAAACTGTAGTTCTAGCCTCTTTGTCTTTGCTATCTTTGTTGGGTTTAAGCTATTTGAATAAACTAAGTCATATTTTTTGTATTAATACTAAAAGGTTTAGCCTCTTCTTCTGGAAAAAATGTTGTTTCTATGTCAGTCACTCTGGGGTAATTAGAGAGAGATTCGATAGCCTTGCTAATGATAACAAACAAAATTCTAGATAAAAACTTGTTCAGTTGGTCTCCATGGGTAACAAGTTTGCTTCCAGGCCTAATGATCTTGCTTCTTCTTATCAACAGATTTAAGCCCTTGGACAGGAGGAGTGATGAGACCTGTCACCAGTACTTGTGGAGGGGGAAAAATAAAGAGCCCAGGGCAGCTTTCTCAGGTCAACTTGGTAGATCAACAAAAAGGTAGACCTTAGCCTCAGTTTACCTTAGGGCAACACTAGCTCTTAGACTCCCTCCTGTTTCCATTTCACCTTGGGACTTGTTCCTTGCCTTTGAGGGAGACAAGCATTAATAGCAAGATATAAACTTGTTCTGTGTTTACCCTTGAAATGACTAATTCAGTTTCTTTATTAGCTTTAATTCAAAGTCATTACAGAGTGTGGAGTTCTAGTTTTGTAAAAGCTGCTAACTTATTATATAGACTGTTAAAAATACAAGTTAGTCAGTCATCTTTAAAGTGCTGATATAATTAGTTACAGGAATAAGCCTTAGTTAGTTCCCTGACTATATTTTCAAAGTCAAACTTAAAGCAAGTAATAAAAACAAAGTTTGTCTAATCAGTCGTACCTAGGCATCCCTCATACTTCAGAGATCTGCAGAGTATGGCATTTAAGATAATGATTAAAAAGCTTATTACATTAGACAGAGACTCAGAGATCCTAACAGTAACCCAAGGTCTCCAAAGATTATGAGACGCCAAGAGGTCTCCACCTGGATTACGACGATGCTGACCACTGGGAGAGATGACCCCCCCAGTGCAACATAGGCTGCCAGGACCCAGTCCAGACTGTGAACAAACAGCAGGACCTTGGAGAATTGATTGCACCACTTTTGCCTAGACAAAATAAGGTCAGTCTTTTCCATGTCCCTCTTCCACAGAAAAAGAATAAGTTCGCCTTATGGGCCTGGCTTAAACAGTAAGACTGCTGTTCTGGATATTTCTGCCTCCAATGCTATGGAAACCTGGGTATGACTAACTGTATGTATATGGACTCTGGTCCCTGTCATTTTTAATAGATTCAAAAACTATTTGGACTATACTCAGATATACTTTATTTATTCCTCTGAAATCTCTGATAGTATTGATGGCTAAGAAAGTTATAATGTCAATTTAATAGCAAAAGGTATCCAGATTTTTTCACAAAGCTACAGTCAACTGTTTAGCTAGGACTCAAAGGTATGAGTCAATTCCTTCTGTTTACAGATGCCCATTGTCTGCTCTTTTTCTACAATATGGGTTTTTCTTTAAGTAAATAAATTTTAACTTATGTTTGTAGTTTAAACTTATCTCAATAGGCTTCCACTTGGCTGGCAGAGGCATCTAAGCATCAGTTGCTGACTACAACCTGCTCTGAATGGTGACTAGCCCTGGACTTCCTGAAAGCTGATGTGAGCCAGTCCAGCTGATATGAACACTCCCTGTTTTTTTTTTAAACGGAGTCTGATGAGTGCCCCATTGCTTAAATGTCTCCCCCACCTTTGGCTAGCCTTTGGCTTTCAACCTGCTAGGGCCTGGATAACAACACCCCAAATGTCAGCTTGAAGTAGTTGTGGAAAGGAACATGCTGTCCCATGCCCCCCTGTCCAAAATAGGTTGAAAGGCTGAGACAAGGGGAAACCCCTTGGCATGGGGGACAGGACAAATTTAAGTAGTTCCATGCCTCCTTAAAACCAGGGGTAAGCAGGACCCAAGATTGTCATCGCTACTGTGAAGGGGGAAATGTGGGGGCCAGCCATGATAAGCTAAGTATGAACAGGTCACCCAAAGGAAGTTCTTTACTTCCAACCATTATCACCTGCCAGAGTAGAACTGGGCCCTTGATAAATAATGTAATAAGAGGTCCGAGTCTCAGCAGTTTACCCTGAGGCAATGCCTGGCTGCAAGAGGAACCACAAGCTGAATTACCCGACCCACACCCAAGAACAGACCATTCAAAGGAAATGCCTAACACTCCAACCACTGTAGATAAGATCACTTGCCAGTGCAACTCACCAGGACACCTAGACAAATGTCAGCCAATCAGATGTCCTAAACCTCAGAGATGCCTCACCCCCACCTTTACTACTATAAAACCCCAATTCTAATTGAGCTCAGGCTCTCCAGTTATTCCAATATGTTGGACTTGATTAAAATAAAGGCTCTGCGGGACTCAGTTTTTTTTTGTTGTTGGCTTGTGTGGGGACTTAGCCAATTTGGGCATAAAAATCTGTTCATATTTAGCTTATCATGGCTGGCTCCTACAGACCTGTCCCCAAACTACCTTCAGGACCCAGAGGCCGCAAAACCTCCCCCCGACAAGGTTCAGTGCAGGGCTTTGCCCGTTTCAACCTCTGCTGCCTTCACTCTACTTGGCAAAGGAAACCTCCTTCCTAAACGCAGTGTGTTCAGCGACTAGGCTGAAGAATGTGTCTGGGCAGAAATACCTAGCCCGAGGACCAGCTCAGTGAAAGGAGTGTGTTTGTCTTCCCAAGCTGAGGTACAAAGAGACGTTTCTGCAAGGGGCCCGGTCTTTCTGTAGATTACTACTGGGAGATCAGCATTGACAGTCCGGGTTTAGACTCTGAGACAGGACAGAAAACTGGATAACAAACTGTGATGGCCTGTTTCCAGAGACACCCCTTTCTCTTCAGCAGGGCCACGAGCGTTGGGCCTGAGGGCCTACAAGCCCCAGCATGCCTCGGGGAGGCGGGGCACGGTGATGGACAGGCCGTCCTGCGAATTGGCCGGCCGACGTGGGACGTGCACAGTGGCGCATGCGCCAAAGGGCGGCGGGCGGGTGGGCTGGCAGCGGTGGATTCGCGTCGGAGCCGCGGGAGGTCAGGTAGGGGGGAGGGAACGAGGGTCTGCGACCAGGGACTGTGGTGGGTCGCCGGGCTCCAAGATTGAAAGGCAGAATTGGGGGACTGGATCGGAGTGGCGGG
>LOJH01006226.1:12306-34739 GCA_001685095.1 Ellobius talpinus | reverse complement strand
CTGGGGGAGGGGAGCAAAGGGGCTGAGGAGATTTGCAGTTGCAGCATCTCGGGAGCTATGAGGTAATGTGGGGGCCCTGCGGAGAGATCGTGTGAAGCCTGTGGGAGATGTGGAGATCTGAAGTCCCTGGAGAGATCTAGGTGCAGAATATCAAGAGTAGAAAGAAATTTGGGAGGCATGGATGAAATAGGTTGGGGGTTGGTGGGCAGAATCTCAGGGGCTTTGAGTCGATCGGTGGAATGGAAGCAAGATCTGAGATCAAAACAGTCAGGGCCTTGGAAAAAGCTAATTGCTGAAGAGAAAGGGATATCTGTAGTAGAATCTGGGCGAGATTGAGGGGTGAGTTCACAGGGGAATCAGCATCTAATTAGAAAATCGCAGCAAAGGCTTGGAGGCAACACGTGAGGCAGGACGGGGTGGGTGGAGGTGGCACAAGATGGGGAAAGGCAGATGAGAGCTGAGATGGAAGGAAGGCAGAAATGGGAGGGCTGGAGTTGGAGCTGGCATGCAGGAATGGGATGTGGGAATTTGAAAGTAGATTGAATAAAGGCCATCAATATTAGAGGGTTGTGGACAAAAGTAATTGATGAGTTGTAAGGTTGCAACATACAGTCTAGAAGGTTGCCTTCTAGATTTGGAATTTAGGTTGAGAATGGAGTTTGTAGAAGATTGAATGGTCGGGGTGAATATTGTAACTAGATTGTAGTTTGCCAATTGGTTCTTAGGCTACTGAAGGAGAGTTTGTTTGTTTGTTTTGGTCTCTGCATAATTGAACCAAGGGGGTGTTCTGGAGACCCAGGGACCTGAAAGTAATGTATAAATAAACTATTATGAATGAACAGGATTTAGGAGAACGTATGGGTTTGGGAGTCTTGAAGGAGAGTTTGACATTCTCTGAAGGGCAGAGCCTTCCTCTTCCTAACTAAAGGCCTTTTATCCTGAGACAGGCTTAGCATTCTCACTGACTCTGACCGGCCCAGCCCCTACCCCCTGCAGACCCTCCCTTACAGGCCTCAGGGAAGAAGGGAAGGAGTAGGGGAAATGAAGCAGGAAACTAAGGTCTTCTGTCACCTGCCCCCCAAGCTGTGAGAGATGTTTAAGCCCTCCAAGGTATTGAGCCAAAGTGTTAGCACTGTGTTAGGACTGGGAGAGAAACAAAACAGTGTGGGAGAGCAAGAGTGAGCCTCACTTCGGCTGTTTGTAGCCTGTGCCATAATCCAAAGTCATGGTTCTCAGCCACGGGTGATTTTGTTCTGCCAGGAAACATTTGACACTGTCTGAATGGAGACCTTGTCAGTTGTCATAGTTGGGGTGTGGGAGCTATTGGTTTCTAGATAACAACCCTATCAGTAAAGCATTGTCTAGCCTGAAAATCAAATTATGCCAAGGTGGAGGGACCTGACTTCAGATATTCTGAGTTCAGATCCTGGCTCTTTCCCTTCCTGCCCTGTAATTTTTAAACTTACTTGACCTCTCAGTGCTAGCCCTTTAGGGACCTACATGGTAAGATGGTTGTGAGAACTTAGTGAAAGAAACTAGGGTGCTTACTGTCTGGTGCCCAGTAAGCACTCAGAACGTACTGCTGTAAAAGATTCTATATGTACTGTCTTCTCATTATAGTCTCCTAAGTATGCTTTCCTATGTTCAGCGCTGCAGGTGAAACTAAGGCTTAGGAGGTCATTTGTCCAAGGCCACGTAACTAAAAACGGCAGAAGATCCCTACCACAGTACATCCCATCCTTCCCTGCTTCTTTGCTACAGCCTGCTGTGTCTTCCCTTCTTAGCTGCTCCTAATGAAAAGGGGGTGGTCCCGTATTCTACAGTGGAGTGATTCTTGTTGACCAGAAGTCCTGCACTTTGTTCTTAGTTTGCTCTTACACCAGAGCTAGTGGAGAGATAATGGAAGGAGCTTGGGGTTAGGCAAGATGAGGTGTAGGGAGCTACAAGCTGAGATAAGGAGGCTGCTGCCTTGACAGAACAGCTCAGTGGGGCCTCGAGCGGAAGGCAGCCCTAGACTGAAGGAGGGCAGCTACTGCTCTGGCCTCTCTTGTGTTTCTTGTCCCTGGACCAGATGGGTAGATTACCTTTATCAACTCCAAACCCAGGTACAACATTACTGAAGCCAGCTTTAAAAACCAAATTAGACTGGAGCTGAGGGCAGAAGACTTAGCTGCAATATCAGCACACATCACTTAGGAAAATGCCTGATAGGGATTGAGTTAGCCTTGAAATAAGCTATTACTGCTTGCTTATTGATGGACTACCACGAGTCAGGCTCTGACTAAAAACACAGTTACCTTGAGTGCTGATTAAAGCCTACTAGTTATCCTGCCGACAGTCTAAATATTATTCCTTATTCTATAGGCCAGAAAGTTAAAAAGCTAAGTGATATATCCTAAGCCATAGAACAAATGCTTAATCTGGCATGTAAACTCAGTTCTATGTGACCCCGTTGTTTTCGAGATCTTCTGACAGTTCAGGGCCCCATGCCTGTGTCCAGAGAGTCTCCAGAAGTCACGGAGAGTTTGCGAGGTGCTCTCTCTTGTGTGTGCAGATGTGGTACCTTTGGGAGACTGCACTGTGCCTTTCTGATTGAACAGCAAAACTTAAAAATCATTTCTGAGAGCATTTCCCAAGCTTGTAGCCAGCTTTTGCCTGGAGGGAACAGTTGTCTGATCTTCCTGGCAGTGTAACGTGTTGAGTGGGTGGAGTTATATACCACTGTGTTCACAGGTGGGCATCCGAGATGTTGCCCTGCTCCCTACCACTGTGGGTGGAAAACCTGGACAGGTTACTTTGTTCTGAGCATCACTTAGGGTTTGGGATAACACGCCCTTCACACAGTTAAGAGCATACATGTGATGTACAAAAAATGCCTGGCACGCATTACTCCTTATTTGCCAAAAGGTAGCAGTTAGATATGATCTTAGCTATCTGCAGGCATCATGAGTGCCCTCAATCTGAAGTTCACAGGCTTGCCTCCACCGCCAGAGCTAGGGGAGTAGCAGGTGGTAGCCTTGGGTGCTGGGAGTCTTTGTTAGTGGGTGGCCTCTGTGGCACTGAGACACTTTCACACTTGTTTAAAACTGGGTTAAAATATATAAGGAGGAAGTGCAGCTTGAATACCGTCATTGAAAGGAAGTGATAATTTTCAAAAAGAAAAGAAGAAAACCACAAACCATGTGAGTGTGCCAATTGTTGAATTGTCCTTTATGTCTAGTTTTTAAATTGAAAAAAAATTACATCTACTGTAAAAATTATCTCTGGCCCCAAGCACAGGGCTAGACTAGTAGTAATTGCTCTGCAAAGATCTACTTCATTAGTTGCTTAAAGTTCTTCAGTTTTGCTCATGGCCTAAACCCCCAAGGAACAAAGTGGGGTATGGGGATAAAGGTATCTAAAGGATGCCATTATATAGAGACTCAAGCACTGACTGCGGATTTTATACCTTGGTTCTGCTCACGTTTTTTCTTCTGAGATAAGGTGACAATCTCCAAGGAGGCTGAGTTTGAGTGGCTTGAAGGGGTGTCTGTAGCCTTAGGGGTAGTCTGCCTTTGAAAGGTGTCTGCTTATTTCCTCAACCTTCTGGGTAGTGACTGCTCTGGCAGGCAGTAGCTCCTGCTGTTCCTGTTCCTGCTACTAGTAATAAAAGCTATTCTGTGCCTAGCTTGGTGCTGCGTAAGTGCTTTCTGCTTGGTCTCTTTTAATCCTTACCTGTAAAAGGCCATTTCATAGCTAAGCTGAGAAGCTGGGTAACTTGTCCAGATCTCCAGTGTAGGTGCTTGAGCTGGGACAGAGCCAGAATGCCCAAGTCCTGCTTGCACTGTCAATCCCGGCCTGTGCCCCTTAGCCCAGTTCTGCCCTGTGATGTGTAGTCACTTCATTTCCCTCCCTTGGTCTCAGTTTCCTCAGTCAGTAGATCACTACTCACTCTAGCTTTTCATACTTCATCTCTGCTAATTATGAAAAAGGGCTCCTGCACTTTATATTTTGATCAGAAGTTGTGATTTAATTTACTCATTTGTTTCTAGACTACATTCTCAGTCAAATCCCTCCCAAGCTGACCAGTCCTTTTTATTAATCTTTATATGCCTTTGCAGTCCATGAGGGCAGGTCTTCTTTCCCTTCAGAATGCAGATTATAAACTGAATTATTTGTGAATGCAAGTACTGGTTATGATTCTTAATGTTGCTAACAGAATTACATTAATAGTGATTGTCATCAACTACTGCAAAGGCGTTGCTTGCCTACCAGTTACCAGCATAAGTATCTATATGCATTATTCCTAGTTCTCAGGGATGAATGGAAATACACACACACACACACACACACACACACACATATGCCAGAGAGGTTAAAGAATTTGTTAGGCCTGGAATGATGGAATAACTTGCCAGACCTAGAGAGGTTAGGTAACTTAGCATTTGCCCCACATTCTATATGTGATAGTGCTAAAATTCTGTCTAGTTCTGTCTGACTTTAAGGATTGTTATCTGTCTTCTCTTTGTTCTTTCTACTATCCGACTACCTCTTTCATGGACTAGCAAAATTCAGGGGTGTGAAAAGAGGACCAGGCTGTCTTAGAGCTGTGAGAACATATACAGGTTTACAAGATCTATAGTCACAAGATGTGCTGGTGCCAGTTTGGGATGGACAGTGTAAATCATGATGAGGGGGTGAGGGAACAAGGTAAACTGAAGTTACAGAAAGTGGAAGGGGAAGACTTTTGGGTACAGAGTGAACAATGTGAAATTTGTTCAAGGGCTTGTGGAGGCAGCCAAGATTGTAAATAGTGTGTTGACTTTACAGATTTTTATAGCTGGCAGGAGTTGGGCAGCACACCTAAAGGCTTGGCATAGTGAGGCAGTTTCATTCATGTGAATAGCCTTTTCAGGGAAGCTGAATCGAACTGAGCTTCCATGTGATGATCCATTCTTAGTATTAACAGTGGTCAGACAGGCTGGGTCGGGGTCAGCCCGGCTTTTGGTTCTATGTCAGGTTGAGTGAAAGCTGTGTTCTGTGATGGTGGGAATAGAAATAGTAGTTCAGGAACTATTCGGGTTTATGCTTCCCCAAATTCCAGAAGCTTCAGGCCATGGATTTTGAACATCTTTTTGGAGAACCTGGTGTGGACTGGAGAAATAGTTTGTGTTTGGTTGTGAGTATAGTCAATTCACTTCATAAAGCTGGTAGCTTACATGGGCAAAAAGCTTTTGAATTGAAAGAGGTAGTGTAATATTCCAGAAATCTGGGGAAAGAATTTGCTGGTATTTTTACACATTGGCAGACTTGTTTAGCAAGCTGGTCTGCAGTGCCAGCTCCAGGAAGAACAGATGTCCTTGCACAATGAAAGGTAACATGCTTGGGATCCATGCACCAAATGCTGCCCTCAGTCTGTTGTCCCAGATGACAGGACACAGAAAAAAAGCTACTGTTTAGGATTGAGAGGCTGCATGGATCCCGAGTCAGGGCTTCTGTTGGTGTTTCTGTGGCACTGCCCCAGGCCCAAGGCATTTGAGAATTCAGCATTCACAGTTTGTGAGACCCACAGGAGACCATATAAGGTTCATGCTACCCGTAATTTGTTGTTTTGTCAAGGCATGGATTTAGCTGTAACGGGTTGCAAAGCTAGAGTGCGGAACTGGGTCCCTCCGCTAATAAATCGGTTTAACCCCCTCTGTGTTGTCTGAATCTTAGAGCCAGGTGATTGCGCCGTTTTCAGGGAGAAAAGTATGTGTTTGAAAGGCAGTGTGTCCTAGAGTGCAGGCAAAAACCACTTGTTAATAAATATTGAATGAAAGTTTTGGTGGGTTTTTTTGGTTTTTTAGAAAAAGCTTAGAAGCAATATTGGCTTAAAAGTAAGTAAAGGTATTTGTTCTAGAAGTTCCTGCCATGTTTGAACTGAGACCTTTGAACCAGTTTTTTTTTAAACTTCAGTTTTCTCATTGGTAAAGTGCAGCAATAAAAATCTTGTCCACATTACATTGTTACAGTGAGGATTAGGTGAGAATAAGCATGGACAACACTGTAGCACAGAGTAAGTCCTAGGATACCCAGTGAGGTACCTAGATACAGAGGGACTTCCTGGAGGAAAAGCTGATATTAGGCAAACGTTGTGTCTGCTGTGTTTCCATTAACTGCTCCTTCCGATGTTCCTGGAGAAAGTTGATGATGTGGATGGGGCTTTCTTCACCTAGCTGCTGTCTGTTAGAGCAAGCTAACCCCCATATTGCCTCTTCCTCCTTAATGGCCAATTGCCTATCAGAAGACTGCAGATAAGATTTGCACCTAAGAAAGGCTTATTCATGTGCCTTACTTTGCTGGATGTATTCATTCTAATTTTAGGTATAAGTCAACAATGGCATAAGACTGCAGTCTGTTTCCTAAGCAGTATGTCAACAGAAGAATAGGGATATTCACGATACAGCTTGGGTGCCATGGACGGTACTTAAGCAGGAAATGAGCTGTTCTGATGAGGAACCACTGCTTTTCAAATCAGCTGGGCCTGAATATTTGGTCATCTTCTGCACTTTGCTGCTTCCCTTGTGCCTCTTGTTTTTCACATCTCACTGAGTGTTTTTGCTGTTCTACCTGTCCCCAGTTCACTTGCCTCATGTGGGCCTCTCGCTATAGCTTCTAAACTGGTTTCTCTGTCCCCCTCCCCATACATAGCCTTCTCATCTTTGTGTACATCACGTCCTTGCTGCAAAGCTCTTGTCCCAGCCTACCCTTCACAATGAATTTCCTATTTGACTTTGACAAGAAAGTCACTTTGTGCCCTGAATATCACTAATCATCCTCAGAGTACCGCTCCGCATTTTCATGGCTCCCAGTATATTCTGCAGATTTACCATGAGGCTAAGAGAGACCCAGAGTTCACTTAGGGCCTTCCTGGTGTACTCAAAGTAGTGTGTTCTTTCATCTGATCCTTCCGGGAACCCATTAAAGGATGTGCTGCTTCCACTTTTCAGATGCAGAAAATTAAATACAGAGAAATGAAGTGTTCTTTGTTCTCCTCCCGGTAGACAGAACTTAGCGCTTACCATTTGCTCTCTCGGCTTTGTTGAGGCCATGCCCCCTTCCTGCTGCTTTTTCTCCTATCTTGTTTCTCTGTTCTTCCAGGCCCAAGTAAGTGCTACAGCCTCTCTAAAATTCAATTTTCCTTTAAGTAAGAATGAGTCTACTTCATTCAGCATATATCAGACTGAGTCTGCCTTGATTCCTAACTTTCTTATCTTGTCTCTCTAACTAAAGCAGGGCAGGATATGTATGCTGAAACTCAATGTCTTGTATATGATGCCTAGGCTGCAGGGGGTGGCTAGGTAGGAAGATAGACAAATGAAAAGTCTGCGACTTCCTTACCTGAAGTTTTCCAGATCAAGGGTTAGGATTAGTCATCAGAATTTTCTCTCTCTGAATAATTCCTTGGCCCATAAACATCACAGACCATAAACTCTATGACAGAATAGAAAGTCTTCCACATCAAACTCACACAGTATTCTTTGCTTAAAATACCTTTATGTCTCATTGCTTCGTTGCTTTCAAGACTTAATCTTCCAAGTAGCACCACCTGTGAGCAGCCTGCCTCAGCTGTCAGGTTCTGTCACTACCCACTGTCCCACTGAAGTGGGGTGGACCTGCATGTCTCTGCAGTCTGTGCATTTCTGCTGTATATCATATTATCCAACCTTTCCAATAACTATATAAGATAGATGCTGTCATTTCTATTTTATAGATGATAGGGAAACTGACCTTTAGGGGGTTTTGGCTCCTCCCTGAATTTGCTCATACATAATGTTTTAATGTTTTTTTTTCTGTGTGTCACCATTGCCTGAGACACCCTGACTGCAATAAAACATTTGTTAGATAAGTAAATGATTAAGTGGATGATTATAACTATAGTATAGGCAGGATTAACTTACATAGGCAGTAGACAAATGAATAATGGTTTGTTTTTCTCTTCAGCAGGAATTTGACCCTGGGGCATGAATATTAAGCTGTTCAGCTCTGGGCTGTGTTAGCAGGAACCTTTGCAGGAAGAGCAATGGCCGCTGCAGCTGCAGCTTCGCATCTGAACCTGGATGCTCTCCGGGAAGTGCTAGAATGCCCCATCTGCATGGAGTCTTTCACTGAAGAGCAGCTGCGGCCAAAGCTGCTGCACTGTGGCCATACCATCTGCCGCCAGTGTCTGGAGAAGCTCCTGGCCAGTAGCATCAACGGTGTCCGCTGCCCCTTTTGCAGCAAGATTACTCGTATCACCAGCCTGACCCAGCTGACAGATAACCTGACAGTGCTGAAGATCATTGACACAGCGGGGCTCAGTGAGGCTGTAGGTCTGCTCATGTGCCGAGCTTGTGGCCGGAGGCTGCCTCGACAGTTCTGCAGAAGCTGTGGGTTGGTGTTGTGTGAGCCCTGCCGGGAGGCAGATCACCAGCCCCCTGGCCACTGTACACTCCCTGTCAAGGAGGCAGCTGAGGAACGGCGGAGGGACTTCGGGGAGAAGCTGACTCGCCTAAGGGAACTTATGGGAGAGCTTCAGAGGCGGAAGGTAGCCTTGGAAGGTGTCTCCAGGGACCTTCAGGCAAGGTATAAGGCTGTTCTTCAAGAGTATGGCCACGAGGAGCGCAGGGTCCAGGAAGAGCTAGCTCGCTCTCGGAAGTTCTTCACAGGCTCTCTGGCCGAAGTTGAGAAGTCCAACAGTCAGGTGGTAGAGGACCAGAGCTACCTGCTCAACATCGCAGAGGTGCAGGCTGTGTCTCGCTGTGACTACTTTCTAGCCAAGATCAAGCAGGCTGATGTAGCCCTGCTGGAGGAGACAGCAGACGAGGAGGAGCCCGAGCTCACTGCCAGCCTGCCCCGGGAGCTTACCCTGCAAGATGTGGAGCTCCTTAAAGTAGGGCATGTCGGGCCTCTGCAAATCGGCCAGGCTGTTAAGAAACCCCGGACAGTGAACATGGAAGACTCCTGGGCTATGGAGGGGGCAACAGCATCTGCTGCCTCAGCCTCTGTCACCTTTAGAGAAGTGGACACGAGCCCTGAGGAAGTGGTTGCCAGCCCTAGGGCTTCACCTGCCAAGCAGCGGAGTTCTGAGGCCGCCTCCAGTATCCAGCAGTGTCTCTTTCTCAAGAAGATGGGGGCAAAAGGCAGCACCCCAGGCATGTTCAATCTTCCAGTCAGTCTCTACGTGACCAGTCAGAGTGAGGTGCTGGTCGCTGACCGTGGCAACTATCGCATCCAAGTGTTCAATCGCAAAGGCTTTCTGAAGGAGATCCGTCGCAGCCCCAGTGGCATTGACAGCTTTGTGCTAAGCTTCCTTGGAGCTGATTTGCCCAATCTCACTCCTCTCTCAGTGGCCATGAACTGCCATGGGCTGATTGGTGTGACTGACAGCTATGACAACTCCCTTAAAGTCTACACCTTGGATGGCCACTGCGTGGCCTGTCATAGGAGCCAGCTGAGCAAACCGTGGGGAATCACAGCCCTACCATCTGGCCAGTTTGTGGTGACTGACGTGGAAGGCGGGAAGCTTTGGTGTTTCACGGTGGACCGAGGAGCAGGAGTTGTCAAATACAGCTGTCTCTGCAGTGCTGTGAGGCCCAAATTTGTCACCTGTGATGCTGAAGGCACCGTCTATTTTACCCAAGGCTTGGGTCTCAATGTGGAAAACCGGCAGAATGAACACCACCTGGAGGGTGGTTTCTCCATTGGCTCTGTGGGCCCTGATGGGCAGCTGGGCCGGCAGATCAGTCACTTCTTCTCGGAAAATGAGGATTTCCGCTGCATCGCTGGCATGTGTGTGGATGCTCGGGGTGACCTCATTGTGGCTGATAGCAGCCGCAAGGAAATTCTCCACTTTCCCAAGGGTGGGGGCTACAGTGTTCTTATTCGAGAGGGTCTTACTTGTCCAGTGGGCATTGCCCTCACACCTAAGGGGCAGCTGCTGGTCCTGGACTGTTGGGATCACTGCGTCAAGATCTACAGCTACCATCTGAGAAGATATTCCACCCCTTAAAGAAGAGAGATACCAGTTTCTTCTTTCCCCCAACTGAGTTTCCTTCCCTTTCTTCCCTGGTTGTTGATGGTACTGTGGAGTAGATGGGGCCTATGTCCTGATTCTAGCCAGATTGCTCTAGAATTGTAGAAACTCTAGTTTTCAGTGCTCTTTCCCTGTTATTCCCCTTTCCCAAATCCCTCTTTCCCTCGCCTAAATTTAGAGCTTTAACAGGTACCTTGTCCCAAATAGGAGAGATGATGCTGTTAGCCGAAGTTGCTTAGAAGTTAGACGTTTCCATGGCTTTAGTAGGCGACCACTTTAGTGCTTTGCCTCTGTGTTTGAAATTTGTATTGGTATTGAATCGACGCTGATTTTGCTCCTCCCTAGTTTGCCGTTTCCTACCTATTATAATGTGCATCATCTGTGATACTGTAACTCCGGCTGCGTCCATGTGCATGCTCCAGTGGGATCAGCCCCTCCCTTCAGTGATAGTAGATCTCTAGCATGGTGTCTCCATCACCTATACAAGTATGAGACTGAATCGTTAAGTGTTACCAGAAGTGACACACAGTCCCTTTGGGAAGCAGGACCTCTTGGCTGGGGGATCTCTGCCACCCAGGATTGTCTTTTCATTGCAGATGTTCCAGACAATGGGTTGGCCCTAGTCGGATAGCGTTGAAAATGTCAGTCTAGAAATTGCTTGCTTTGTGAAGGAGTTCATAGGTGAGAACTATGCCATAGCCAAGGCAGATGGGAACATGCAAGCAGATGCTAATACATCCAGCAAATTTGGCATTTTTCCCCCTAGGTCTCATATCATTTCATTCTCTTTCCTCTGATGTGTGCTAAGAGTTATCAGAAGAATTGTATAATGTGGGCTTCAACCAACAATGTGGGAAGGTTGATGCATCCATTTTCATTACTGATGAACAAACCATTAGGTAACAGTATTTTCTTCAAGTGAGTGCATACTATTTGACTTTGAAGTTTATTTCTGTTCTATCAAGCATTAAAGTAATTGATAACTTTCTTCATCACTGATGTTCATTTTTTTTATTAAATATGAATTTTGGAAGACAAAGGGTTGTATTATGCTATTTTTCCTATCTGTACTGTGTTCTTTGACAGCATAGCATTTTATCTAGTTCAAGATGCAGTTCAGAATACCATCATATAAAGATAAACAGGTCCCCACTCCCACGTGTATTTGAACAGAATCAACCTAGCATCACCAGCGTCCTGCTCAAAACTCAGTCTCCCCCATGTGCTTTTTGTAAAAATTGTAGTATGTCAGACTAGAAGTGAGAATTTGGGATGAGATTTCACAGGCTTCCACATCTGTTCAGCAACGTATCTTTATCATATTCAGGAGTGCTTACAAGCCAAAGAGCTAAACTGCTTTCTTAGAAAAAATAATTAAATGTCCCCAGATATTTTATTGGTGGCACTGCCCTCTAGAGGGTGGGTAAGGAAAGAGTATAGTGGTGAACTAGTTTTTCTTGCTTTCAGTTAGAGAAAACTCCACATTTTGATAATGAAATTATATCTCATATTCCAAAATCTTAGAAATGAGAAGAAATTGATCCAATTAAAGTGCATCACAGTGGCTCAATCACTTAGAGCCATTCTGTCTGTGGTGACTCCCAGAAGCAGACTGTCTTTGCTGTAGGTAGCAGATTTGTGTAGGCAGTAACAGTGACTGAAACCTTTGTCACACAGTGTGCCGTGGAAGGATGCATGCGGTTCTGGGTTAGCTTGAGATAAGCAGGGCCTGGAACCTCCAGCTGCCTTTCCACTCGGCATTCCGATTCCTCCCATCTCTGTAGCAGCACAGCCGTGCCTTGGCTTTCAAACAGAGCAGGTATCTAGTGGTGTGGTCTGGCCGATTTTCCCTTTGGAGATTTCAGGCCGTGCTAAATAGAGTGAATTTGCAGCTATCTACCTTGTTGATTAAATAAACCGAGTGGTTCCCATTTAATCATAGTTCAGGTTTGTCCCTCACAGTGGCAGCCCTCTTTCCCAAGTGAAGTCCTACATGCAAATCTGCCCTGTGAAATTAACTAAGAGTCATGGCTGCAGCTGCAGATTGGGGGCTCTCCTTCCCACGACCCCTGTGCAACCACTGCAAACTTAGGAACCTAGGGAACACTTTGTGAAAGCCATCAAGCTACAAGGTAATCTAGTTCCAGCTTATCAGTCATGGCAACTGCATAGTTTGCTTAGCAAAAGAAAACAGAAACAAAAATGCCGTCTGTGTCTTGGAACGGTGAGAGAATACTGCTGTGACAGCTGCTGGCCTGCTTGACAGAGTGCTCACTAGTAGGCGTTTCTTCAGCTGCACAAGAGTGCCTGGCGGGAGCTGCCGTGCTGCTCCAGCCTTTGGAAATTGCCTCTTTTTTCCCGACTTTCATGCTTTCTAGGCTTATATTTGAGAACTGGAACCTTCCTCAGTGTTTCCTCCCCCGGCCACAAGTGTGCTAATAAGTCTTTCTGTCCTTTCTAGGTGCTAGCTAATGTTTAAACGCCCGTGCCCGTTTGTCCATATGTATGAGCTTCACTGAGGCCCGTACCCGGCTCTGCGCCTCATTTCAAATACCTTCTCACTTCATTCTTCAGTTTTCTACCTGGTTGCTAAGGCTTCCTAGTGTAGTTCCCCTTTACTGGAGGAAGATTCCCAGGCAAGGCCTTTGAAAGATGTAGAAGAAAAGCAATTGACAGTCAATTGATTAGTTTGACCCTTGCTCCCTTGTCATTCTTGGAGCAATACAGGGAGATTCATTCCATCTGTTGTTAAGTACTAGAGGTTAGGTACTCTACCAAGAGTTTAAAAGAAAAATAAAACTAGTTAAAATTAGTTAACTTTTTATGTAATCAGTCCAGCATCTTTCTTGTCTGCAGTTTTTGAACTCCCTGTTCTGCCACAGTGTGCTTCTCTTCTGGCTGTATATACACTGAATTATAGCAAGAATACAGTTCACTCTCGGAGAGTATAGAAGGCCACTCCACTGTCAATTGCAGTGAATTTGGCTTGAATTTTGTAGTGTTTCTGCAGTGAGGCAAGTAATGCTGGTCTTGTGGTTTGTGTTGTCCTAATTGGGGGCCTCTTAAGAGAAGCATTAGCCGGCCCCACAGGAGAGGTTAGAAGACAGGTCTAATGTGAGATTCCAGTCTTCGCTACATCCCAGTTGGAGGTTGGTTTACAGATGAGGATGCACAGCCCCTCGAGGGATTGCACAACCAATCACAGTCATGAAACAAAGGGTGCTGGGATGAATTTTACAAGCAGGGTGGTACTAAGATAAAAACCAATTGAGCAAAATACACATGCAGACTGCTGACTGAAACCATCTTGTCAGTATTAGTGCTGATGGGCATCCATCTAAATGCAAGCTTGTTGAGGCTGTCCTCAGACTGGCAGTGTTTTCCAGTGGAAAGATCACTGGATTTAGGCTTGTGTCTACTTGAGGCTCTGTCTCCTCCAGTTATCTGTAGGCTGCAGGTGATCTCACAGTAGTCTCCATACATATTGGGAGAAAACAGGAAAATCACCTTTAGCCATGATCTTGATTTTTTTCCCTAAAGCAAGCTGTGGTTCACGTCTCCCTAATGTCTTTGCGTATTATTTGCTACAATTTGATTGTGTGCTCATGGAAAGCAGAAGGCAGAAAAACAAAACCTCAGCACTTTGGGGATACACCTCACCTCAGGCCAATTGTTCTCGTTCTGTAGCTATTGTCTCAGTTATTGGCCATTTGTAACCCTGCTAAACTGTAGTTTCCTTATCTAGTAAAAGGAAGTAACAGTTTATATCTCAAAGGGTGACAGTTATGAGAATTGGAAGATAACAATGCCATGGTATGTGTAGAAGTGCCCAATTAAAAAAATGACTTACTGTAGAGTGTAAAGACTTCTTTTTTAGTAGGAAGCTGATCCACATTTTTTGGGTAAATGCTGACAAGAAATTCCAGGCCTATGTTACTGAAGCAACAGTTTATTCAACATGGCCTGGCTTCTTGATTAAAAGGCCAATTGGACCAAGAATGGGCCTGTTGGAATAGGGAAGGCAGAACTCATCTCTGCAAAGCTGCCTAGAGCCTAGTCTAATTTTGATAAAGCGAGTAAGGTAACATTTTGACTCTGGGAGGTAGATGTATTCAAGGGAGTGGGATTTTAAAGAAGTGCATGGAAGAAAATTTAACTTGGAATCATGTATTTTTGCTAGTAAGTCAGCATAAAATGAGTTTTCCTTCAATCCAGTATTCAGAGTCATATAAAAGGAGAGCCTCAAATCCCATTCCGAAGAAGAAGTGTTGGGACGTGGTTGTAACCTGGACTTTGGAAGCTGAAGGTGCTGCTCTTGTTCCTGCTCCCCTGCTTACTTGCTCTGTGACCGGTCACAGGGCCTTGGAGTCAGTTTCTGCCTTGGTGCTATATGCTTCTGGCTCCAGCTCTCCTGGATAATGATGAAGAAATGGGAGGTGGAAAGTAGCAACCTGCAAGGCACTTTGAATCCAGGTGGGAACTAAACACTGTCCCTGAAAGCTACTCTCATTTTTTTCCCCATGGAGGAGAGGAATTGGTGAGGGTCCTATCTGCCCCAATACTGAAGGAAAATTCTTCAGTAACTCACACAAATCCTGACTGAAAGACATTAGCAGTTTGTATATGTCAAATGCAGGGGCTTTTGTTTTCTATACAACTGAAATCAGAAGTTCCCTCTAGTGATTTACTGTTTACTTGGTTATAACAACATTACATATTTTCAAAATAATAGGGCCTGGGATCCTATTCATTCATTCAGCTGCTCATTAAACACACGAGACATCTACTGTGTTATCAGCGAGTCGGATGAGTAATGAGTGCAAAGACAGATCAATCGTGACCCTCACAGTCAGATGGCTCGTAGTCTGGCTGCCAAAATAAAATAATGTAAACCAAAAACACTGAAAGATAAGACAAATGGCATGAGACAAAATATGCCAAGTGTTGCAGGAAAAAATGCTGGCTGAGGGACTCTGGTTGCTGAAGCACCTTCAAGTAAGGGGAGCCTTGCAGACAGTAAAGGGAGGAATAGGCTTGTACCCGCAAATTAAAAGCAGAGCAGAGCGAGGAGCCCAAAGATTTAGACATCCACTTGATCTGTGAGGGTGAAGGGTTCTTTATCCAGGGCTGAGCCTCATCGTTCCTTTCATTGATGATGAGGCTCAGTGAGATCAGAATCTAGGATTCTCAGTGATGGAAGGCGAAGATAGAGTTAGTTGGAATCACTGGTTTGGTATTTTCCCCTAAATTATTTTTCTGCTTTTAAGATCATGAAATGATATGAAACTTCTCAAAAGCACGAACCAGATGAGTTTTGTACGCTGTTATTTTGTAGTAGAGCATCATCCCCCCCTTTTTTTTTATTTTTTGCCGGAAGTTTTTACAATTCACCATTGCTGCTTTTGCCCCCTGCTGGTAAGAAAGCTCAGGCACTTGGGCCTTCACTATCTGCACTGCATTTACAGCCCAACCGCCACAGCCTGTGAATGGGAAGGTCCCTTGCCATCCCTACCTCCAAGCTACTAAAACCAAGCTGCTCTGATTTGCCTGCTCAAGTAATTCTTGAACCTTCCCAGGAGTACAGCATTCCTTCTAGAAAGCCGCCTGTGTGGGTAATAAACAAGTTCATGTCTGTTTCGTGTGAGAGTAGAACCACTGACTTCAGCGCTGGGAACAGGGTTGATTCTACTTTGTGGGGATGACTGCAGTAGTTGGCACAGCAAGCTGGGGCCTAGGCAGTCACCACCATTAGAGGGCTCTCAGGGTTTGGCTTAGCTTGCTAACTAGTTTGGAAGGGCTTTCATGTTTTGTCACCTGGGCCATGCTGTGGCTGCATTTGCTGAGCCCTACCAGTTAGAGATGCACTCAGCTAGGTTGGAAGTCTCGATGGCCATTTCAGAACACAGCACTAAGCCTACTCATCCTGTATCCGCCCAGACCTGAGGTCTCTCAGAAGGCTGAATATTAACACAAGATGTGACTGCAACCAAGACTCAGAGGAATGACGCTTAGCCTGTACCTTTGGTCACTTGTCCCTCCCTGCCCCATTCTCTCCAACACTAGACAATAGCCTGTGAACTGTAAGGCCTGCAAGTCACCCATGTGGAGGAAAGTTTTGTGGAATATGAAAGTCTAAAAATAGATAGGTTCACATGACTGAATAGAACGTCTGTGCCACTTGGTCAGAATAGGTCTGACCCTTAGAGCTGAAGTTTGAAACCCCTATGTCAGACCTACTTAGAGAGGAGTTATCCCCAAAGCATCCATAGTACCTGCACAGTGTGGCCAGGGCGTGGATTCCAGTGTGACTTAAGCCCAGCATCTTAAACCCTTTTAAAGTAGCTATTGTAGTGAGAGGAGATCCTGGTCCTGCTAATAGCAGGTCTGGGACTAGAGGAGGAAACATAAGCAGGTTACCTAGGATTCCCCCCAGTTACATAATAATTGTTCAAACACTTGAATACAGGAGGACAGACAACAGCAACGAATGGAACATGTTCATGGTTTGACCCAGTTGAAACTCCAAACCTTACTAAAATGATTTATATTGCCACACCAAATGACATAGAAATTTGCTAATTGGCTTTTATATCTCTACAGTCTCCCTTGTGAATTGATTTTTAACATTTGCTGAAATTGGCAAAACTGTGTCCTTAAAAGTGGGATCAGATTATAGCTTTATCTGAGAATTCCCCTGAATTTAAACAGTGCACTGTAATCTGGGGGTAGCTCTACTGAGAACATTTCAGGCCATGTAAGGAAGATAACTATGTATGTCTCATTTTAGTCAGCAGCCTTGGCTACGTTCCCCATCACCCCAATTACCCATTACCCTGACTGTCCCACAGTGGGCATGACATGTTGATCAAATGAGTAATAAAGTTGAATTAAGTCTTGGATTCTAGGCTGCTGCCTTGACAAAATGGGACTGCATGGACTTCCCTATCCTCCTGTTAAGTAAAATGGCTAATATGGCTAAGTTTAAATGAAAAGAAGGCCTTTGAGGTTTGAAACTCATATAGTAGACCTACTTAGACAAGAGTTATTACCCCCGCAGGTTCACCATCTAATGGCTCAATTTAGACTGTTCTTAAACCCGCACAGAACAAATGGCTCCTCGCAGTGCATTGTTTGTCGTAGTCTTAATGTGGAGGATACACCTCCTAAGGTTACCATGCTGATTACTGCTGAAATTAGTAACTCTGACCAACAACTGCTAAGTATTTTGTAGTCGTTGATCTGATTTAAAACAAAAGGATTAAGTTTCTGTGCCTGTTTTAACAGACTGGGCCAGTTTGCCCTCACCTTCAATGGACACAACAATGGCTATGCCCTCACCCAGTCTTTGTATACAGATCTTAACCACAACCACCTTTGATGACATCACACTGAGCACATCTCTCACCAAACTGTTCATTTGTCACCTTCAATGAGGGCATGCAAATGATCTACCAAGAAAGTTCATCAAGGGAGATGGATCATTAAATCACACATGGTAAAAGTTCTTGCCTTTGCAAAACTCTAATTTCTAAAGATAACATATTTCTCACTTCTAATTTTACTTAAGTTCGATCTAGTAACTGACAAATGGGCCCACCTTAACTGGACTTCTGTGCAACAAAAGCCTCTATAGATATAATACAGTCTTGCATGCCTCCTGAAGTCTGGACCAGATTGGATAGCTATAAGTTACCTCTTTACATCTGTCTCCTTAGCTCCTGCTATCTGCCATTAGGATGCAATAACTGGCTACACACTTGGCTATTCTAGAAGATCAGATATCATGGGATCTGAGCCATTCCACATTTAGCTTCCTGCTAAACTTTGGGTCACAGAAACAGCATCCTGAAAGCTTAGTGAAGGCTCTTTGCTATACCATAGAGCCATATGGTACACTCCATCTGCTGTAGAAGATTTCCCCCAGTCATCCCTTGCCAGGATTTGGTACTGGTGAAAGTTGCTCCATCTCTAGACACTCGGATAACTGGACTATTCTTTAGGGTTAACTGGTTAACAACAAAGTATGTTTATGCACTTCACAAATGGTCGTCACCGCGATATACAATGAAGCTTGTTGGAAAGCTGTCAGTGTGTAGACCTGGACTGGGATGTCCCTGATAATGGGAGAGGACCCAAGAGTAGGCACAAGTAGCCAAACTTCATGTGGTCCTTTAAGCACTAGATACCTTTGCTTACCCAGTGACCTGCTTATCTGTCCCTACCAATGGCAGCAAAAACAGGTCCCTACTCAAGACTGCCTTTTTTGGTGAAGCAACACTGACTTGCTTTCCATGATATAAATCAACATTAGCTACACACATACTAAATCTACACCAATGCATTCCTCACTCTGTCCAATGTTCTAGGCACGACTACTAGTGAGCATGCACTTGTTTCCCCCTCACAGTTCACCTCTCACCAAAGGAGTACTGGAACGTTCACTTCCTCCCACATGCATGCTGCAGTCTTCATAGATGGCCATAACTGTTACTTAAGCAAGTTCAAATTCCATTTAACAAAACAGTACATGTTTCAACTATCAAATGTTAATATTGATGGATTTCAACAAAAGTTCTAAATTCACCTTGGGAACTAATTGCAGTACACTTTCAAGCCCTATGCTGCTCACGTCCTCTTCAGAGTCACATCTGGACAAACTGATAAGAAAGCACAGGTGTTTCCACCTTGGATACCAGAGAAGACTGCAAGTCACACAATATATGGGACCAAGTCCAGCCCCCTCTACACTCCGTATTACCAGCGCTCTATAAAAGCCAAGGCAGTTGAACAAGGAGGACACCAACAAACATGCCAAAGTGAATGGATTGAGGCCACGAGACCTCTACTCTATACAAGGAACT
Organism: Ellobius talpinus; assembly: GCA_001685095.1. Lineage (NCBI taxonomy): Eukaryota > Metazoa > Chordata > Mammalia > Rodentia > Cricetidae > Ellobius > Ellobius talpinus. The sequence goes on along the minus strand of LOJH01006226.1, from coordinate 15,842 downwards.
GGTCAAGTAAGTAAAGCTGGGAACAGGATACATACATGCTTGTAATAACACTTGATGGGGGAAAACAAGGTCGTGAGTTTGATGGAGAACAAGGAAGGACATTCGGGAGGGTTTAGAAGAGAAGAGGGAAGCAAGTGATGTCGTAATTAAAATGCAAGCACAAAAATCAATCAAAGAGCCAAGCTAGTCTTTTTTCCTGCCCTCCCCAGATATAGGGAGCCCCCTAGGGGCCTCCTCAATAGTTTCATTACATAAGCAGCACATCATATCATAAATGTGTATGTTTTACCACCAGCCTCAATATTGGTGTGCCCCCCCCCGCTTCAGACTGACAGTGCTTTAGAGTTGAGTATTGAAAATGACTTCATAATACGATCTACGAGAATGTGGTAAGTTTAATTTCAGAGCAGCCACATGGAATGGCATCCTGTATTGAAACTTAACAATACTAACCCTATAAATCTTTTAAGCTTCGGGATGTGAAAGTTGTTTGACATACTTAACGATTCCGTAAAGACATTAGGAATAAAGTTAAATGGCATGCCTCAAGGGATACAGATGGGTAGGATACACATTTCATTTCACCTGATCCAGGACTTAGAGGCTGGATCCAGGAGAATAAACTTTCACTAATTGATCTATTAGAAGAAAGGTCATAGGATGAGGAATGGATGTCCCTGGGCCAGTCAGAGACAGTAATTGTTAGTGAAATGAAGGTGCACTGAAACCATAAATAAAACCAAGCAAAACCCTTCCATTTTACTCTGAGGATAATAACCAAGAATAAACTTTTTTCTCATCAATGAATTCCAAACACTTAGTATATATGAGGACTATTCTTAAATATTCTATAAGGATTTGTGCAAACAAAACTGAGCCCAAACTGAACGGCATGGGCAGGCTGCCTGAATGCAATAAAGGCTATATAAATAAAATGTCAGAAACAATACCATCTTCTGATGGTAGAGTAGCTCCGCAGAGAAACAAATTGCAAAGAGGAACTTTCCGTTTATTCTGGGGGGCTGGGAGGCTGGGAGGCACTCTTCTGTGATTTCACCATCATTTACAACTGGGTCCCAAATTTTTATTTTTTAAGGATTAACCTTTTTTCTCACTGGATCAGTGCATATCCAATTGCCTTTTTGTTTGGCCAATTTCATAGCCTTTGGTGCCTCAGACTGGGTGTGCTCAATGAGGACGGCAGCTCTGCAGAATCTAATGTCCCTTCCTCACTCCGCCGATGGAGCGCTAGCAGCCATTTTGGCTGCTGAGTCTGGAAGCTTGGAACTTTCAGTCATTCATTGCTGCTTACCTTCCACCTCCCATGATTCAATCACAAGGCCCTCATTTGCGGAGGCTTGCACATAGTTTAGCCTCCCCCCACAGGTGTCCGTTATGACTGCAGGCTTAGTTTTCAGAGGTGGGAAGCCGTGAAACTTTTAGTGTGTGAAGCTAGGAAGAACGGCTTTAGTTTGCTGGAACAATGCCCGCAGAAGGCAGCCGTCAATAGGGCTTATTAATTTTCCTGAGGATGATCTTATAAAAAGGCATTTATCTGGCCTCTCTGGTCTTCTGATTTCTGATTCATGATGGAACTTCTTGCCCTGATGTAAGCCCCTGCCTCTGTCATTCGTATTTTTCCAAACATCCGAACAAAGATTTCTGACTGACTTGAGGGCTTTGAAACTCCAAAACTGAATTAAATAAATGTCATCATATGTAGCTTAGGTCAGATATTTTTATAATGATGTAAAGGTAATTCATCATCATACATAAAATTACCAACTGAATAGTTTTCACATCCATTTATTCTTTTCTTTATCCTCAGGACAACTGAACTTTAAGCTGCTATTGTTTTATTTCTTGGAACACTCCTGTAGCTTCCTAGATTAGATTTTCTTGATTCTCATATAGCATCCCACATATATTTCCTCCCACCCCAAGTCAAGCCTCTACCTATACTTGAGTGCAATTCTGAAATAAAAGTGCTAAGAACTGTTGTGTACAACCTTTGCATGACCTTGACTTGCTCCTGATAATGTACATATTTCTTATGGTCTTTAAATAACAGTGGGTTTGGTTCCTTTCTATTCTTTTAGGTTTATCTTATCACCACTCCTCTCTCTCCAGATCCACCTACAATCTATACTGTTTTTGTTGTTGTTTTTTGGGGGGTATTTGTTTTGTTTTGTTTGCTCATCCCAGACATATCTTTGTGCATGCTTTACTTATTATCGGAAACGTCTTCCTTCTCCTTACTGACTTCATTGGCTTCTGGCCTGTCTCCTCTGGGTATCCTTGAATGCTTTACTGACCTGCATTACTGTCTCTGTGGAGTCTGCACAACTCACTTCTTGTTTCCTCCATTAGTAATTACATGTTACAGTATGCCCTTCCCATGACCTTTCTTCAAATCCACAACGAATGTCATGAGAAGCAGAGCAGCATTGAACTCACTGCTATATCTAGCACAGCACCCAAAACACAGATGATAGTAAAGTTGTTTCTGAATAACAGAAGGGTAGAGGGGTCAACTTAGCTTCTATATTGAGGTCTGTATGAAGACCCCAGTTCAATTGCTATCAACTGACTTGGTTCCTCCTGTCCCTGCCCCCAGCTGTCTCCCTGACTTCAAAGTCCAGCTGCAACACAAGATGGTCTATGGTTCAAAGTGGGAGGAATGGTTCTCTCCGACTTGTTTCATTCTAGAAGATCATCTCAACTATGAAGTAGGTGGAAGTCATCTTCCATTCTGGATTCATCCATTCTTTGTCGTGATGCAAAGTCACACAGGAAGAGAAGAATGCTCAAGAATGCATTTTCGGTGATACAGTCTGAAAGCTGTGTCCATAAGGCTGTTGTAAGCCGAAGAGATACAACTAGATGCATGGCCTCTTGTTTCTCCCATCCTCAAAAGAAAAGGGAGCCAAGTACCACCTGAGTCTACCTCCTTCTGATTTTTGGTTTCTTTTGAGGAAATTGGCTGTTCTCTAGAGCGTGTTACTTTCTCTCTAGTGATAACTGTAATACATTAAGGATCTTTCTTTTGTAAACATTAATTATTTTTATGTACCATAGCATAGGGACTTTTTCAGCCATGATCTTCCATATTCCAGGCCATGCATGGAGAGGGAGGGAATTGGGACCTTGAGAACAAGGACGCTGAGAAGGAAAGCTTGGGGCCAGACCTGGCTTGTCTGGTGAATACTAAGATCAGTGCCAACTCAGTAATTTGATGGTCATGTCAGTTTCTAAGACCTGGCTTAGAATCTGCCCTCTGTCCCGGAACTGAACTGATGCTAGACCCTGTTTTCCAGCTAGCCGGGATGATGTGCCTCTTTCTTCAGTCTCCTTGACTAAGTACCTTATTGCAGGGAGAAATGCTTCTCAGAAAGAACACTTTCTGAATCACTCCCTATGACTAAAAGATATCAAAATGTAAACGATGAGGGCATCAAAGCAGGAAAACATAGAGAAAGGAAGGGAAGTTCTCATTCGCCATCTCTGTGGCTTTTCATAACTTATTTTATTCCTAT
>LOJH01006225.1:22132-32795 GCA_001685095.1 Ellobius talpinus | reverse complement strand
AGGGAGGGGTGTCTGGTAGGAGGCCCCCTGGAGGAAACTTGAGTAGGAAGAGGCATGATGCTGGCCACTGGAAAGAGTCAGCTGGGAGCTGTGGGTCTGTGGCCTGGCATATGCCAGTCTCTGGAGTTGTCAGGTCCCGGGTTCAGATGGTTTCATGTTTATATCTCTAAGACAGAAAGCTGGGGTCTGGTTTCTCAAGGAGCAAAGGTGGCCTAGGTAGGAGATGCTGAGAGCTGGTAGCTCTCTCTTCTTCACCGTGCCCTGCACTTTCCAGTATCAGGTCTCCTCCCTGCCTTCTTGCCAGCACGGCAACTCTGGCTCTCAGACCTTGTATGCTTCTTTTTTGGCTTTCTCTCAGTTCTTCCGGGTACTCTTTAGGTCTCCCTGCAGCTCCCGGTTTGCACTGAAAATGTGGGGGTGGCAGGTAAGGCCCAGTTAGGAAGGCGTGAGCGGTGAGATTTAACTGATTCTCTTCTCCATGAGAGCTGCTCCCTTCTGGGGGCTTCTCAGCTGCCCCCCCAAGTAGTGTCCCCCTTCCCTCTGCTTCCAGGGATGGGTTGAGCAGTTTGTGTAAGGAGTGGATCTGAATGAGCTGTGGTTGGTAAGAACTTTAGACTTCTTTTTAGAAGCATGCGCATATCTGTGCAAGTGCATGTGTGCGTAGATATACGCACCTCAGTATGTTATGTGTATTCTGTATGCATGTGTGAATGTGCATATTTTATATGTATGCACACACATAAATATCCCTGTATGCATACATGCCTCTGTAGTTGGTGTTCCCACCTAGTTAGACATGTGTATACATGCACTTACAAGCACTCGTATGTTTGTCTGCACATACATGGATTACATGGGGGGGGAAGAGTAGTTATGGACAAGTTTGAGGTGGGAGCCCCTCTTTTGAGTACTATGGGATTCAGGGAGACTTCTCAGCGAACTGCTTGCTTCCCTGTTCATCACTCTGCACCTGCATCCAGGCAAGCCAGGTATTCTTAGAGTTGAAGGCTTCAGCCCAAGGCTAGGAGCAAAGAATTCTTGAGGTCAAATAGAGAAAGCCTAAGTGTTGGACAGAGACTTCTTGGCTCATGGGGAGGCTGGCTGCCTCTCTTGCTAACAGGCATTAGTTGCCACCAGCCTGGCACAGGCGAGCGTAGACAAAGCTCTGGGTGCCTGGGGAGATGGGAGAAGATTGTAGTTGGCAGAAGCAGCTTGCAGTCAGGCTTCTGCCCCAGGGGCACTGCCCATGGGTGTGGCCTGGTCTGCCTGAGGCAGCTGACCTATTTTTTCTTAGAAATCTTCCTGCTTTCCCGTTAGCTCTTGCATGAGTAAGCAGGAGAGTGGTGGGTAGAGATGGGGCCTCTGGGAGGATTTTGTAGGTTCCAAGGGGGTCAGGGCCATGACAGAGGTCTCAGCCTACCTGCCTGAACTTCTGACAAAGAGGGGACTGATAACCTGGCCTTCTGCCTTCTTCACTGTCCCTTTGTCTTCCTTGTCAAGTGAGACCATAGATATGGGGCTGTGGCATAAAATGTGTACATGGGCACAGATTGTACTAGCGACTCGTTGTCCTCACCCTAATTCGGAGCAAGGATGCTGCTGTTGCTCGTCGAGGAGTAATCTCTCACTAGTTACTGTGCCTGTCCGGCCTGTGGTACCTTCACTGGCTAGCCTGGCTGTGTGCATCCCAGATTGCCCTGTGGGATACACAGGCTGTGTGAGGACAGGCTTCCATTCAGGTGGTAGAGCTTGGGTTGTGGGTATAGGGGGTGTGGCTTCGCTTTTCTGCAGAGGAGCTCTGAACTGAGATTGAATTACAGACTTCCTTCCTGCCTGTGGCTCCTGGGGATTGGGCTCTTGGAAATATAATCTAGCCCAGCAAATTAAGGTCGTTAATAGCATTGCCACCTCAGAGTGGCCGGGGGTGGGGTGGGGTGGGGGCAGTCCAGTCAGAAGGGTTAGAGCGTGGAGTCCCAGTCTACCTAATACCTTGCTGTCCCTTAAGTTATGGCTTACCTGGCTTGGCCCACTATCACTTGGCCTCTGGGGGAGGGGTATAGGAAGGCTCTGAGGATACTGATGGGAGTCATACAAGGTAGACCTTCTCTAGCATGTGAGGGTCCTTTCTAGGCAGAGGGAGGACAGATGCCATGAATGGCCTCCCTCCTGCCCCCCCCCATGTGTGCAGAGAGTGGGCACCCTTATGTCCTGTGTACTGGTTTTCTCTCCAGGTCAGGCTCTCTGTCTACCCCTCACCTGGTATTGGGTGACAGGAGCCAACTTTTCTGCTATCCTCAGGCCCCCCTCTGGGTATGTGCCTCCCATGTGGTGAGAGCCCAAGTCTGCAGTCTTCCTGGAATCTCCTGGAGCCTCCTGGCCCGTCGAGGAGGAGGGATTGGGGAACTATTGGGGGCTGTGTCTTTTTTGGACTCAGCAGGGATTATTTTTAGGCTGGCAGATGGAGGTGGCGGTGGCTGTCGCTGGTATTATTAGACAACAGGCCTGTGGTTTGAGAGTCTGGTGCCCAGAGGAGGAGGAAGAGGAGGCTGCAACAAGGAGCCATGGAGGCTGGTTTTCAGCCAGCATCCTCCCTCCTTTTAGCCATTATCAGACCCAGTAGGGCTTCTAGAACCAGGCAGAGTGGCCTTCACCAGAGTCAGCCAGTGATGCTCCATTTGATCCACATGCTTTTGGGAGGGAGGCCTGTCCTGTCAGCCTTCTGTGGTCTTGGAGTGGAGGGTCTGGACTCTCAGAACTTATGCATAATGTAGGTGGAAACTCTGTCTCTGTGTAGGGAAAGAAAGGGGCACAGGGGAGAGATCTTGGTCTCCTGGGTTCTGGAAGGAACCCTAACCCACCATTTGTTACCTAGGTAACTTTGGGGGAGCCACATACTGTCCCCATTTGTGAGACTGGGAGAGCAGCACTGTGTTAGGAGCCACATTATAGGCATATAGCATTACGCTCCTGGTACAGACCCCATATGTGGTGGAGCTGGGCAGTGTGTTCTGTTTGCCTTCCAGCTGCAGCCAAGGGTTCTACATCTGCCTCTTGCCTCTTCTCTGGGTACTTAAAAGTGGTTTTCCATCCCCAGGACCCTTCCTCCCCACCCCTTTCCTGGCTCCAGCTTGAGACTGTTGGATGTGGGACTGTGCCAAGTGCCAAGCCTTGGATGCCTTGTGGTTCTGTGCACACAGGGTGTCTGCTGGCAGCTCTGGACTCAACTACCCACTGGGTACCACCTGGCCCAGAGAATGGGAGATTTGTATCCTATGGGCTTCCCAAAGGTCAGCCAACCTGTAGGGGCTCACTCCATCCACCTGCCCTCTTGCTTTCTCTTTCCTGCCAGGATGGCATAGTCCTAAAGTAGGCTGGGCAGACACTCAGGATTCCGATTTACTAGTCATGTTAAACCATATTCTCCCTTTTGAAAACTGCCGTGTAGGGCCAAGGGTATCTCCTAGTTTTCAAGTGAGGGATCTGTGGTCACTGTTCCTTAGCATCTCTCTTGACCTCCTCCTTCCTCATTCCCCTGCCTTCCAGCTGTTCCCTGTGGCCCTACTGGGGACCAATATGTCTGCCTTATGTAAGCACTGCACTGACTCTTAGCACTGGGGTCCTGGGGTGGGTTTTCAGTGTCTCTTTGTTATGGTAACTGACCTGAGTGTCTCCCGAGTTAGGCTGGGCCTGCGCTCAGCCCCTTCCCCCACTAATTTCATGCCCTGAGTCTTTTTCACTCCTGGCCTAGGGTTTGCTTGCCCCTGTGTTTGATTTCTCAATTTCTCCTCTTTAAAGGCCCACTTCCCACTGTATGCCAGGCTGTTGACTTTTTTCTGTTTTTTTTCTCCTCACTGAGCTTTTTTGGAGAGATGTTTATTAGACATATTTTGGCTCAGAGAAAATCAGGCCTAGAGAGGTATCTGTGGGTGATAGAGTGAGGGAACACATCCAGTGTGTGTGTGTGCGTGAGTGTGCGTGCGTGTGCGTGTGCATGTGCGTGTGTGTGTGTGTTTGTGTGTGTGTGTGTGTGTAGGAAGAGAAGATGACTATTTTGAGATCCAGAAACCCAGGAGAGCTTGGGCTGAGTGTGGAGGCTGAGCCATGGCTTTCCCCTCGCCTTCCTTGTGGAAACACTGTCTTGTTTTGTCTTGCGTGTCATCTTGGGGATGCATCCAGTTTGTAGTCACTTGTCTGTGCTTGGGATGCTCTGGAGGAGAGATGCTGGCTGGAGAGTGCCTGCCTTGTGCTGCCTTGGGGCAGGCTTCATGCTTGGGGCTTGAGGCCCAGCCCAGAGGCCTGGCTGAAGTCAGGAGTGTGAGCCTGCAGCCTCCCTTCCAGGGCTGGAAAGGTGTGAAGGAGCTGCCTTATTGAGATGCGGTGAGAACCAGGCAGCGCTGGGTGCAAATGAGCAGCTGGAACTCTGGGGACCCTTGCCAAAGTTGACCTACCTCTGGGCATTGCTCTCCAGAGCCCTGGACTTGGCAGTCTGTTGTCCAGAGCACGAGTTGACTCACAGAACTTCATTGTCTTCCCCAGCTCTCATTTTTCTGCCTAGACTTTCGGGACAAATGAGCTACCTGTAGTGGGTCACGTTGCCTGGTAACCTGGACCTGGGAAAAATCCCTTCCCTTTTCCCAAGCTCCTGTAGTGTGTCTCCTAATCTCCTTACAGGCTGTGCTGCAGGTAGTTTTTGCATGTGTGCACACACATGTACATGCATGAGCACCCCTCCCCCCATTCTGGCTCATGGATCCTGCTGGCCATCCATTCCCCTTGGTCTAGTGCTGGTCTTTATATGCCTGGATTCAGTAGGCTTTTTTTGCCTAGGTATCCTATGGAATGTGGGGGGGATACAGGGAGGCACTCCCTGTAGCTGGGCCCTCTCCTTTCCTGGGCTACCAACAGCCTGCAGCCAGATTGGAGGAGGGGAGGCTGGGAAACCTGCCTGGGCCTCTGGCAGGTGAGTGCAGTACTCTGCTTTGCTCCAAAAATACTCAGTGATCTTAGCTCTTTCTCTAGAAAACAGTGATGTCACTGGGAGCCAATAGGCTTCTGGAAGGGCTTGCCTCCCTCTCTGCCTCCTCCTTCCGCAAGTTGCAGAGAAGAGGGAGGAAGGGGGGAGAGGGAGACACAGGCGACACACACTGACTCCTTGGAGAGGCACAGACAAGAAGCACACATGCACATAGAAAGCTCCATGTTTCTGTAAAGCAGGCAAAACCCTTTCTGTCATAAATATAGCAGAAATTTACAGGACACACACACACTCATGCACACCGAGAGGAAGAGAGAGAGAGGAGAGAGGAGAGAGAGGAAGAGAGAGAGAGGAGAGAGGAGAGAGAATCACCCACATAGAGTAAGAAAGAAACAGAAATGGAGGCATTGACAGAGAGACATGAGGAAGGAGCAGAAAAGAGAGATACAATAGATACACAACACACAAACACACATAGGCACGGATGCCAAAAAGAGACAAAGGCAGATACCCAGAGGAGTCAGGAAGAGAAAAGCAAGACCTAGAGAAAGGAGAGAAGTTGGTACAGAAGACACAGAGCTAGACAGTGATTGGAAAACACACACGCACACCTGGACACACAGATGTGAAGGAAAGACAGGCATGAGCTCACGGGTCAGGGGTGCAGAAAGAGCAGAGGGGGTCAGACTGTCTTGCTCTCCAGCAGGCATCTTTGGGTGGGAGGGCTCAACAGGCATCTTGTTGGAAGCCTCCTGTTGGTGGCTGCTGTCCTTGGTACTGCCCTGGAGAGCTGGGCTTGGAGGGTGGTATAGGGAGGAGAAAGTGTAGTTAGCTTGGGAGTTGTGGGCAGTTGAAGAGAGGCAGGGGTGAGGCTGTCCTCGTTGGAAGAAATGGTCAAGGTGACCTTGTCATCTCCCTCTTCCCCATTCCTGGTCTGAGAAGTGTGTTTGGCTGGAGGTGGACTTTAGGTTTCGTTTGCTCTGATGTGCAGACAATGTCCCCAGAGTTAGCCTCTTTCCCCAGCTTGAGATTTGGATAGGGTTGAGGCCTCTCTTGCCTGCTTCTGTCCCTGACCCCCTTCCTCATGTGGGTGTTCCCTCTCTAGCTCCCTGATTTTGATGTCTCCTGTGAAATGTAGGGGATTGCTCCAGTGCCCCTCCTTTGTTACCTCCATATTTCTCCCTTAGTGCTGATGTCTGGGGCTCCTATGAGAGTCTAATAGATTCAAGACCTGGAAATCGGAGGGCTGCAGTGCCTCCTGCTCCCCTCTGCAGCAAGGCTGGCGCAGTGGGTTGGAGGAGGGGCTGGGGAGGCTGCTCAGGTCCGTGGGGCTTTCCCTCTGGTGTTGCCAAGCAGCCTCCTTAGCTTGTTAGGGATTCCCTGCTTCTGTATGGAGCCCTCTTGTTTAGTGCGGTAACACCAGGCTGAGCTGGGGGTGGGGCAGAGGAGGAGGCAGGCTCTGCCTTCGCCCACCAGGCTCCAGCGGGAAGCGCCTTGCTTCAGAAAGAATGCTGGAATGTTCCTAAGGACTACAGCTGGGCAGGGCTCCCAGGGCTGAAAGTCCTTCGTCCCCTGTGTCTATAGCTCCCAATGCTTCTTCGAAGGGCAGGGGATATCAGAGGAAGGCAGGCCAGGCATGATTATGATGGCTGCTTTTTGGGTCTGGGATGGGAAGTTCTGCTTGCAAGACTAGAGAAATTGGGATGTCTCCTCCTTTCTTCTCTTCCAAAGCTATACAGGAAAAGTTTGGCTGTCCTCAGGGCAGAGGGAGGTATGCATAAGAAGTGGGTGTCCAGGGTGCATTAGGGACCCTTGGGAAGGGAAGAGGCAGATCCAGGAGTGGGGAGGGAGGGTTGGATTTCAGCAGCCTAAATTGTGGGAGCAGGATTTTTTTTTTGGCCAATTCTTCATGTATCACCTTGGCTGTCCTTGTTAGGTGCCCACGGCCTGCGAGAGGAACCCGAGTTTGTGACTGCTCGAGCCGGTGAGGGTGTTGTCCTGAGATGCGACGTAATCCATCCAGTGACGGGACAGCCCCCGCCCTATGTTGTAGAGTGGTTCAAGTTTGGGGTCCCCATCCCTATCTTCATCAAGTTTGGCTACTATCCCCCACACGTGGACCCTGAGTATGCAGGTAAGGTATGAGTGATGAGGGCCGTCCCCCCTCTCTCTCCGTCGCCCTGTGGGTTTTGGCTGTGTTGCATCTTTCCTTCCAGGACTCAGTGGTATCCACAAAGTCCCAGGTACTCTTCATTTTGATCCCTGTTACATGTGGTCTTTTTCTTGACTGGTCCTATTATCTCTGTTCTCATGGTCTTTGCCCTTCGCCTTCTCTCTCTGCCCTCTGGTGGGTTTTCATCATAAGTGGGAGAGGAAGTGGGAGTTGAGGCAGACATGAAACATGTCTGTTCAGCCTGGGGATGTGATGAGGCCAGGAGTGCAGGACAAGTTAGGAAAAAGGGCCCCCTGGGAGGAAGCAAGAAGTAGAGGGAAGAAGGGAGTCAGACAGCTCCACCCCTCCCCAGGTATGGTGCAAGGTTACACAATCAGCTGTCTGTATGCCCCCACTGTCCTGGCTCTGAAGTTGGGTGTCCTATGCTGAGCCTGGTAGGCATCTCCACTGTTTGCTGTCTGTGGCCCTGGCAGACACCCGATCTCACTTCCTCTGCCACTACCCCCCTTCCCGTTCCTTGGCCCCATTTGTGTGCCACTCTGTAATTATTCTGCCAGCGTGGTCTCCCTGTGACTCACGGCTGCCGCCTGCCAGCCTACCAGGGAAGAGGGCGCAGGCAGGGTGTGTGCATGTGTGTCTGTGAGTGTGAATGTGTGCTGGAACTGAAGGAAGCGACGAGACAGGCAGGACCCTGCCTTTGCCTTTCTCTTTCCTGTGGCTTCTGAGGTCTGAAATGCATTCTCTGAGAACGCATCAATTTTTTTTCCTTTCCCTCATCCCCTCCCTGCCTCTCTCCTTTTCTCTCTCCCTCTCTCCCTCCCTCCTCCCCTCCTTCCCCCTTCTTTCCTCTCTCCCTCCCTTTCTCTCACCTCTTCCCCTCCTCTTCCTCTTTCTTTTCCTCTTTCCCTCCCTCCTTCTCACCTTCTGCCCTTCCTTCCTTCTTCCCTCCCTCCCACTTTCTCCCCTCCTTTCTTTCCTCTCTCCCTCTCTCCCTCCCTCCCTTTTCCCTCCCTCCCTTCCTTCTTTTCTTCCTCCCTCCCTCCTTCCCTTCTTTCCTCCCTCCCACCTTCCCTCCCTTCATTTCTTCCTTTGCTGCTGGCAATGAAACTCAAAGCCCTGCACTTTCCATGCAAGCAAGGTACCTTTGAACTCTGCCCGAGTCTCTGTGAGTCAGGGTCTCACTAAGTTGCCCATTCTGGCTTCTAGCTCACAATCCTCCTGCCTTAGCCTCTTGAGTCGCAGGGATTGCAGGCCTGTATCACCGTGCCAGGCCCTTTGCTGTCTGGCCTGTTTGGCTTTCTTCTGAGCCTATGTTCCCCACCTTCCTTCTGACCAGGGTTAACTTTTTAGGCAGAATGGCATCAGGGATCCTGCAAGGAAGGTTTGACTCTGAGGCAGAGAGGCAAGCAGAGGAAGCAGTGATTTTGGTTTGGATGAATATGGGCTGGAGTGAAAGGTGGGGTAAGAGGGGCCCCTGGGTTTCTTTGTCCACTGTAGTTTGGGTAGGGACTCTGCTATGCCCTATTGTCACAGAGGTGGCTAAGGAAGAACTGTCAACCCTTGCTTTGCCTGCCCCTTCTAGGCTAGTCTTGGTGGGGTGCATATATCATCTTGGTACTGGTAGCAGGAGTGGCAGGGACCCAAACATCTGGCCCTGGTCTGCCTCCCTTCTGCCTCTTGAGGGAAGCCAGACAGAAAGAAGCTGGGTCACATAAGTCCTGAGCACCTATCTGGGACAAAGATATTGTAGTTCTTGCTGGGCAATCCCAGTCTTTCCTTTTTTTCTATATCTTTCTCTTCTCATCTCTGCATCCATCAAGCCTTTCTTTTGTCCCAGGTCTCCAAAAGAATGGGTACATTTTTAAGGAGCAGAGACTGTGGTCAGTGCCACACCCAGCAAGCTGCCTTTGTAGGCTGATGCAGGGTCATTGGGGGAGGGACAGTGGCTCACAGTCAGGGCAGGTTTGTCTTTGCTTTTTCTCCTGTTGTCTATGGTGGCTGCCGACTGCCATTTTGGGACACTGCCATGGGAAGTGGTCTGAAGGTTATGAAGGTCCCTTTGCCTCTTGTGGGGGGAGTGGGAGAGCTGATGTCTCAGCCTATTGGCTCACTGGGCTTTCTTCACTATGTCCCCCCNGCTAGGCCGGGCCAGTCTTCACGACAAAGCATCTCTGCGGCTGGAGCAGGTGCGCTCGGAGGACCAGGGCTGGTACGAATGCAAAGTCCTCATGCTGGACCAGCAGTATGACACATTCCACAACGGCAGCTGGGTCCACCTCACCATTAACGGTGTGTATCTATTTCTTGGGACTGGCCAAGGAAGATGGCCTCTGGGGCCTACTCTGGAGGAAATGCCTCTACTAAGAGGAGTCCTAATAAGCCCTGACCCCATAAGATCTTGGTTCATGTCTTCCTTACACCCTATGTTCCTGAAATTCATGGGTCAGTAGCATGCCTGGAAGCAGCAGGTACTGTATGTGCAGGGTGCCATCAGAGTTCCTCCTAGGAAGGCTTGAATCTGCTTCTGGGCACCATGGGGTTTGAATCCATCAGTGTTGGTGTCATTTCTCGGCCACGGATGACTCTGCTAGCCCAGAGAATGCCTTTTCTCAGGTGGGGTTCCCTGAGTCTTAGCGTGGCTCTTTCCAGGTTGCTCACTTAGTCCTTGCTAAGTGCGTTTATTTGGGTACTAAGTATCAAGGGTCTATTATGTTCCTAGCCTTGCATTAGGTGATGGCTAAATAATGTGGAGTAAACCCAGACCCATTTCCTGCTTGAACAGGATTTACCAGCTAATAAAATGTGAGAATCCTGGGAAGAACTGTTTTAATACCTGTCAGTTATTTATAGCTCATGTTAAATGGGTTGTGCTGTGCACAGACGCTTTTCAAGTGCCTGACTGGGGCGAGGAGGCCTGGGTGAGCTTGCCGAGCTCCAGCGTTGGTCTAGGCTGGGGTGTCCTGGGTCCACAGTGGTGACTGTCTGCAGGGCTGAGTGTTAAGGTCTCTATAGAGGATGAGGTTTTCATGACAGACATGCTGAGATGTGCCATATCTGGGATAAATCTGGGATTATCGATGCCGTGGCCCTCAGAATTGATGCTCCTAAATTAGAAATTTCTCTCGAGATGGTTCTGCCTTGAAGAATGGTTCTGTCTCCCCTTTCTAGTGGGGTTGGGTAAGCCTCATACTCTCCCCGGGATTGGGAACCTTTCCAGAATCTGCAGAAAACAGAGTATTTTAGTTTTTTCTTAAGAGATAAATATTTTTTTTCCTAGTATTGGAAATCAAAACCAGTGCAGGTCAGGAATGTGCTTTGCCAAAGTTATGTTCTCAGCCCCAGAGGAGACGATTTTAACAAGAGTGTTGTTCTATAATGCAGGACACTTCAAAGTTGGTGACCCAAGGTCAGAGGCAGGGCAGTCACTAGGTGTTGTTGGTTCCTGTTGTTGAAGGCAGATTTTTATTTATTTATTTATTTATTATGTATACAATATTCTGTCTGTCTGTATGTCT
>LOJH01006225.1:9551-22026 GCA_001685095.1 Ellobius talpinus | reverse complement strand
CCTTTGGAAGAGCAGGCAATGCTCTTAACCACTGAGCCATCTCTCTAGCCCCGTGAAGGCAGATTTTTAAACCTTGTGTAGATTTGCTACAGCAACATTCAGCTTTCATGTGGTCATTGGAGTCAGTTGTGGTATGCCCAGGGCACTCTCCTCTCAGCAGGAACCCAAGCAGATCATAACTCAGAAGGGAGATCTGCCGCTCAAGGCTCTCATGACCGAGCACCAAGTCAGGAGGCCCTGCATCATCTTCATCATTGTTTCTTTTCTTCTTCTTTTTTCCCCCTGTTCCTTTTCCTGTTGCCTGAAACCACCTTTAGGTGTGGCCTAGCTCTCACATCATCCTGATCTGTAGTGTCTGTTCTGGGAACCCAGACACCAGCTATGTAGCCAAGACTCATGTTCAGGAAGGCAGAGTTGTTGGGAACTTATGTTCTGTTGGATATTGTCTTCGTTTGCTAATGTCTCAGAGTGGAATAGATGTGGACCAAGACCTGCCAAAGATGCAGCTTATGTCTTGAGCCCATGGCATATTAAGTCATTGGGGCCAGTAAAGTCACCTCTCTTAGTTTCAGTTTCCTCAGAGTCTGTTGGCAGGATGTTGCAGGGTTCAATGGACTGCTGTGTGATATTGTGTCTTGAGCACTTGACCTGAGGACAGTTATAGGCAAGATAGCAGCCATGTTTTACACAGCGGGGAAAGGGCAAGCAGATCAAAGCATGGGTGGCAGGGATAGCTGGCTACAAAACACCAAGGACTTTGGTCCTTTAAAAGTCTTTGTGAATCCACCAAAAATTATCCATTCAAGACATATTTCCCAATGTCTTCACTATGGCGGGCTCTGGGAGTCAGGCCGGGGACATGACCCAATCCTGGTGGTTAAGGCTTCCAGTCATGTCAAGAAATGATTGCCTTGTGCCTTCAGGAGCACAAAGGAGGAAGAACCTCTCTGAGGACATGACCTCTGTCCAGAAACCTGGCCAGGGAGGAGCTTAGACAAGAGCAGGGAATGAAGTGGGAAGGGTCCTTTCCTATAGGATCGTTTGGGCCTTTGGGAGTCCAAAGGAGGAGAGCATCTCAGTAAGGAAGGGGGTGCAGGCAGGCTGTGGACATGCAAGTGCTGGGCAGAGCATTGAAGCAGAGCTACCATCTGCTCTTTGCTTGAGAACCGGCCTTTGCATGCAGTTCACTGTCACCCAGGAGCCGGCTGGAAAGGTGCAGAACAGAGCAGCATCCTACATGAAAGAGAGTTCCCACCCAGGCCAACATTTCCTCTTTTCCAAAATTTCTTTCTGTGTAAATATTTCCATTCTTGACAGAAAGAAGCGGGGCCAGCCTTTTGTCATATCCAGAGCAGAATGTATAGTGTCAGGCATTTTGTGACTGGGTACCTTTGGAGACAAGAGAGGCCAGGACAAAAATACGAGTTATTGCCTCATTCACCTCCTGTGTTTTCTCTGAAGACGGTTTGGGTGAAAACAATCGCAATTATTCCTTTATCACACGTAAAATACCTCTGAAGCCCAGGCCGAGTCTCGCGTTAGGGCTGGTGTATGGCTTGAAGGAGAGGCCGCTTATTTCCAATCTGAACTATTAATTATAGGGCACTTGCAAGAGGAATCGAGCCTGGAAATGCAGCTGGCAAGCTAACACCTAATTCAGTAAATAATTGAGAGTCAAACCATTATTTTCCTGAAAACTTGAAATTGTTCAAAGTACTTTCCTGATTAGCACCTAAATAATAAAGTAATTATGTAATTAGTAATTAATTTGTCACTTCAGGACATAATTTAATTTATTATCTTTTCTTTTAAGCTTGACACCAGAGGTAATAGAGGCTGTGGTTGAGTTAACTGAATTCTGGAGGCAGGGTGGGTAAATGCAGGCTCTAGAATGCATGCACATTTGCAGGGCTTGGAGGCTGGAGTCCCAGAACGCCTTTACAGGGGCTTGGGAAGGCTTGTCACCATCGCTGCTAGTATCTTTCTACACATGGCTGAGCCCTGCAATTCTTGAGGGTCTGTGTTTTATGTGATGGAATGTACTTCCCGATTCACTGTGTAGTTCCAAATGTCCTTTGTACCCACCCAGCCATAGGTGTTGGAGATGTGAGGCCAAGGTGGCCCTGCTTGGTCTTGATCCCAAGAGCATGCATGTGCTTGCATTTGTGTTGGTGGAGTACCCCACATGCAGGAGGGACAGGAAATTTGAGTATTCAGTGGCACTAGGAAGAGGCACCCATTCACATGAATCAACCGATATAGAGTTCCAGGTCACGCGAGAGCTAGGCAAATGGATGGTCTTGAGTTTGGAAGTTCTTGCTGCAGAGGAGACCCAGAAAGCCAGGGTTGCTAGAATCAGCAGGAGAATGTGTCCAGGAGATGCTGCTGGACCCAATGCCAGCACTCTCGGACTGACCCTTGGAGCATGGCTGTGTGGAGGGTGAAGGAGCCTTTCTGAAGCTCTTCCTTTGTCTGCAAAGACTCCCGGGGTGATAATGGCAGTGGTGATGGTAGCACAATCAGAGTTTGCTGTAAGCATTTGTCTGCATTTTACACAAGATCTTTCATAAACCTTTTCTTTTTTATTACCTGCATCAATTCTAGAGGGGAGAAGATTTAGAGAAAGCCCAGAGAGTCCGAGGAACCTGCCTGAGATTATAGGGCAGGCTAGTACTTGAACTTGGACCCTTGAGAGCAACCCAGGATGGCCTATCCTAGTATTGTTGGATTTGGTGCTAGTATTCAGAAGAGCCATTTGGGGGAGAACATGGAACCAGTAGTCCAAGAGGTCCAAGTGACCAGATTGTCTCTGCAGGCAGCTCAGGCAAAGGATGCTGAGTTTCTTAAAAGCCGATTATCCAAACAGGATGGAGTGTTAATCATATCTTCAGTGCATGGAAGAGGATCACCTCGTATAATCAGGGGAGAATTAAGAAGGTAGTAGCCTGTGGGAATTCACTGCTCACCTTTATCCACAGGAGCCCAGGAGGAGGAGGCAGGCAGGTGGGGGGATTTTCCCTGTCTGTGGAATGAGGTATAAGCAAGGCTGGGCATCCTTAGCCTGAGACCTGTAGTAGGCCTTCATGGGAGTCAGTCAAGAAGTCTGCAAATGAATGGGCTTGGTGGAATTGGGGTACAGGAAGTGGGAGACCCTGTGCAGCTAATCCTGAAGGGAGCTGAGAGAGTCTTCAGTCTTGTGTGTCGTGTTTTTAGCCCTGAGCACAGCGGCCTCCCAACCATACGTGTTTGTAAATACTCTTCTGGGCAGTAACTAAATTCAGCCAGATGAGTGTAGAATTTGGAGAGAGACAGACTGAGAGTAGGTCAAAGTTGACCAGATTGTCTCTGCAAGCAGCTCGGGCAAAGGGTGATGAGTCTCTTAAAAGCCGATAATCCAAACAGAGTAGAGAGTTAATCATACTTTGAGAGCACAGGGGGAGGATAACCTCACATAATCTGTAGGTCCTAGCCGCCTTCCCCCCACGATATATTACATCGGGTAGAAGTTTCTGCACTCTGTTTTTGTTCCTTTGTCCTTGCAATACTGCAGAGTTCTGCACAGGTGGATGGAGTCTGTCTCTCACTTTCCTGCTGTTCTTTGCAGCCCCCCCCACCTTTACAGAAACACCCCCCCAGTACATTGAGGCCAAGGAAGGTGGAAGTATTACCATGACTTGCACTGCTTTTGGGAACCCTAAGCCCATTGTCACCTGGCTCAAGGAAGGGACCCTCCTCGGTGCTAGTGGAAAGTACCAGGTGAGTGCAGCTCTCACCTGGGTACCACAACCACTCTTCCTAACCCTCTCTCCTTACCTGTTTCCCATCTAAGGCAGCTGGCCACTGATGCTGTGTGCACAGGCCCAGGGGTGGAGCAGGCAACCTAATGCCCTGACTTGACTGCAAGTGTTCTGCTGCCTTTTGTAGGGAGGTGAACAGGGAGGCCCTTGTCCTCCTTTCCCCTGTAAATGAGTCCCTGAGGCCGTTCCCACCTTCTCAGAGCTCATCTCTTTGCTTAAGAGGCAAGCCTGTGAGGCCCACAGGTTGATGTTGAGTTCTGTGCCCCCAGGTGAGTGACGGCAGCCTGACGGTGACATCGGTCAGTCGGGAAGACAGAGGCGCCTATACCTGCCGAGCATCCAGCATCCAGGGTGAGGCTGTGCACACAACTCATCTACTTGTTCAAGGTAGGGAGATTTTCTCAGGCTCTTTATCTCTGGGTCTCTGTAGGAGCCTTCCAGGCCTGCTGAATCGTGGAGAACCGTTTTTCTCAGGGCCTAGCCTGCCCAGCTTGGAGAGTTGGGTGGGATCTGTCTCACATGTGTCTCTTACCCTGACTCCCACCCTGGTCAGTTGGGAAATGGTGCGGCAGGGAGACAGGGACCATGCTGAGCCGTTTCTGATTTCCTGTTGAGAGCACATCCCTGCCATGTTTCCATCTTCCTCGGAGAGGAGACCCCTCCCCCTCAGGGTTGTCTGTCCATCAGAGACAGCATCAGTATGTAAAGACAGGACAATAATCCAAGTATCTGACATTTAAGCAACATCAGGGACTTTAGATAAAGCTGGGTTCTGTATTCAGTTGTGAGACGTTGCCCTGACTGTGGGGCTGAGCATTCATTGCCAGGGTGGGAAAGGTGTCAGGTAGGGGTCTCTGTGTGCTGGAGTGACAATGGCAGGTAAGGGTAGTTGTGTCTAGTTGGTAGGGCAACTGTGATGACATTCTCTCCTTTGGCTTCTGAGGACTGAGCAGGACCCGAGGCAGATGGTGGGAAGCAGCCTACTTCCCAAGAGAGGGTCAAAGGCTAGCTCTGCTGAGGTCTGGCTTACTAGTCCCAAGGCTTGCTGGATTTTGCTTCTTTGCTCCCCAGAGTCCTCGCCTCAGTGGCCTGAACCTCTGACTGGAGAACAGTACAAGGTTCTCTCACTTCAGAGACAAGAGCAGGCCTTGTACTTTCTAACTTGAGCTCTGTTGGGGACAGTTAGGCAGGAAAGGTGCATGGGGGTTATAAATGGCTGGTCTGCAAACCGTGGGGCCATTGCAAATGTGGTACTGAAGGGTGCCTGAGCCTCACAGCAGCTGGAAGCATCTCCATGATGACTACCTGGGCTCTGCTACCTGGACACCCCATCTTGAGCATCCCAGAGCTTCTTGGGAGGCCTGGCATGGTAGTAGCCTTCCCAATCAGGAGAGGTGATGTTTATTCCCTGTTCTCCCCAGGGCCTCCCTTCATTGTTTCCCCTCCTGAGAACATCACCGTCAACATCTCCCAGGATGCTCTGCTTACCTGCAGGGCAGAGGCGTATCCTGGCAACCTCACCTACACCTGGTACTGGCAGGATGAGAATGTGTACTTCCAGAAGTGAGTAGTACCCTGCTCCAACCCTCTTACACGGGCCCCCACAGGCCACTGCCTTGAGAGAGGGGCCCTGGTAGTGCTTGGGAACCCAAAGCTCCCTTGCTGCCTCTAGGGGCGGTGAAGTGACTCATTACTACCTTACTTGTTTTTCTGCCAACATCCCCCTTTCTCCTTGCCTGCTTCTCACTGTTTTGCAGTGACTTGAAGCTAAGGGTGCGGATCCTGATTGACGGGACGCTGATCATCTTCCGAGTGAAGCCAGAGGATGCTGGAAAGTATACCTGTGTCCCTAGCAATAGCTTGGGGCGCTCCCCTTCTGCCTCAGCATACCTGACTGTGCAGTGTGAGTAGGGGTGAGGGAGAGGGCTCTGGGCATTCTAGCAGGTGCAAGCTGCACTAGCGAGATTGGGACTTGAAGACCCAGCATGTTTCTGAGGACTAGAGGAACAGCCGAGGGGGGACTAGTCCTCCTCTAGAGAAGGCCATGGCCAGTCGGGCCAATAGAATGAACTGATACTGGCAGATGTTGTCTGTGGGCTGGTCATTACTTGGTGTGAGCCAGTTCACTGATTCAAGTTTAGGTCATGTTCAAGGATAACAAAACTTAGCTTTGAGCATTTGCCGTTCAGAATGGTAGTCCTTGTGTTATTGAGTACTGGTTTATACCTGGACTGACTGGGTCTACTTCCATACCTCCTGGCTACCCAGTCCCTCTACTCTAGGACCGTGAGACTCAAGTTAATGAGCTGCTGTTCTGCCCAGACCCATAGAGGGCTTCTGGGTAAGCCCTAGATCCCACCTAGAACTAATACTTGGGCGCCTCGGGTTGCTTTCCTGCCCTGTGACAAGCTGGATATTTGACAGAGTGAGATTCAGATGGGTAATGGAGATTAATGCCTTCCCTTTGACTCATGGATGGCCCTGTCACTCAGGCAACAAAGGCTGCAGGTTGTTGCTATAGATGACAGACTTCCATTATTAGAATGCTGGTGTGGGAGAATGATATACACCCGAGGACATGGAGAGGCAGGGATAAACAATGTAACTTGGTGATCTAAGTCAGCCTCTAAGCCCAGGACAACTTAGAGGAACAATTGGTGACCTTGGGAGCTCCCCCTGATGGCTGCAGAGTGCTTGCAGGGGTCTGCTGTTGAACAGGCAAGGTCATAGTGGTGAAGCACCATTGTACTTGCTGTGTCCAGCCCCACTCCTCACGGTGTGTGTTTTCTCATTCTGTGGGGTGACTTTGCGGGTGGGTGGGAGCAAAGGCCTTGGTCCTCCTGTACTGCTGACACCTCCTCAGGATTTGTGCTATGCTGGGGGTGCAAGTTCCAGACTGTTGTGAGTTGGGAGGCCCGGGACACTGGGTGGACCCCCCTCCAGACCTGTAGTAGGAAAAGCATGCAGTCCTGGGGACCACAGGAAGGGGCTGCTTCACCTTGCAGATGTGTCTCTCCCTCTGGGCTGGGTGTAGGCAGTGCCATATAAACTAGAAGGTAGCAGTGATGCAGGAGTGAGCCAGCCAGCAGGAACCAGCCTTCAGAAGGATGCCAAATCAACCAAGATGAAGGCTCCGTCCTTGGAACTGCGGACCGCTAGTCTCTTGCAGAGGCGTCTTGGTTTCCCTGGCTCTCCTCAGCACCAGCATCCCCACCTGCTCCCACTTGTCCCTTTTTACCCCATTCCTCCTTTCAAAGAGAATCCAGGGAGTTGAGATTTATAGGTGGGTGAGACAAGGATCTTTATTTCTGCTAAAGAGCAGTGCTCAGAGTATTTCCCATTCATAAACCCTTTGAAAACCTTAGAGGAAAAAAAAGGACTATCATACAAAAGTAGGAAGCTACATCTAAATATATAACTCGGCCTGGTATTTATGTAAGTCTCTTCTCTGAAGAGCTCAGAATGCTTAAAAGGTACCAACCAGCTCATTCGTCACAGCCCTTCCTAGCTCTGGATCTTTCTCCTTTGTAGCCCTAGGGGTTCTGGGGGGGGACATGAGAAGATGTCACTTACCTTTCAGCACAGGGCTCCCTGGCCTCTTGCTGTCTGTCCTGGGGCCATGGTGGGTTTTACCTTTAACTGCAGAGTCAAGTGAAATACTGAGGCCAAGGGAAGCCAGGCATCCTGCAGAAGGAATGCCAACCGCTCTACTTGGGACAGCACTGTACCTAGAACTGACATTGCTCTTTCGGTTTAGGATGTGAAGTAATTAACTGCTTACTCCTGAGAAACCTCAGGATACAAAGTAGTTGGAGAACTGCACAGTCATTGTTGGCTTGGCAGGGCTGGGCTAAAGTCTGTGGTGAGAGCCGCTTCCAAGTCCAGGGCCATTTAAAATGTACCTTTGAATGCCTCCACTCATTCCTGAGCATCCTACGGCTCTTAAAAGCGTAGTAAGCGGAACGGATGAAAGAAGTGTGCAGCCTGCTCCTGTCTGCTGTGCATGGCCCCTAGGCTGTAAGTGCTCAAGAGTGGGATTGTTGGTGGCCCTGGCTCCTAGCCCTGTGTTGAATGTTGAGAATCTGAAGTAGTAGATGTTCTTCTGCGAAGGAATGGGGAGTGTGCGCTGGCACTCACCTTCTGCTTTGATTGTTTCTCCCACACCACCCCATCACAGACCCAGCCCGTGTCCTCAACATGCCCCCTGTCATTTATGTGCCCGTGGGAATCCATGGCTATATCCGCTGCCCTGTGGATGCAGAGCCACCCGCTACTGTGGTGAAGTGGAATAAGGATGGCCGGCCACTGCAGGTAGAGAAGGTAGGAGGGAGATGCTTGTTGGGACTCAGGATGAGGAGGATCCTTCTGACAAGAAAGATGCTGCCTCTGGGCTCTGGTCCTTTGCCAGTCCCACTCCTTAAAAAAAAAGTCTAGGCAAACAAAGAGCAACGATCTGGCAGGCGTTTGGCTGTGTTCCACGTCCGCAGGGGATGCCAGTTTCAGCTCAGTTGCTGTTCTGTCCCATACTCCTCTAGCCCAGCTCATAGTCTGCCCAGAAGTGGCTGGTATGCAGTGCCTGTGTCCTGACCATGGCCCCTGCTCTCTTATCTATGTCTGGCAGAACTTGGGGTGGACCTTGATGGACGATGGCTCTATTCGCATTGAGGAGGCCACAGAGGAGGCTCTTGGCACTTACACCTGTGTGCCTTACAACACCTTGGGGACTATGGGTCAGTCTGCCCCTGCACGGCTTGTCCTAAAGGTGAGTCTCCCGGATGGTGCGTGGCCCCTGTGACAGGCAGTCTTCCTTCAGCCACCCTTTCACGCTTGTCTCTGTGCTTCCCTCAGGACCCCCCGTATTTCACGGTGCTACCAGGCTGGGAGTACAGGCAGGAGGCTGGCCGGGAGCTGCTCATTCCCTGCGCAGCTGCAGGGGACCCCTTCCCCGTCATCACCTGGAGGAAGGTACCTGGGCCTTCAAGCTCTTGCACTGTGGGGGAGGCAGGAAAGATCCAGTGGTAGATCTGTTTGGAACTATGTGGACAGGCCAGATGTTAGGAGGGGAGGCGACATTGGAGGATAGTGGTGGGGTGTTGGCACTGGGCTCAGGGCTCCCAACACTATCGTCATCCTCCTCAGACTCCTGAGTTGTGAGCACGTGTCCCTTAACCTGAATTTCTGCTCCCATCCTTTTCCCTGCTCCTTGTTTGGCTAAGGTAGGGAAGCCCAGCAGAAGCAAGCACAACGCCTTGCCCAGCGGGAGTCTCCAGTTCCGTGCCCTGAGTAAGGAGGACCATGGAGAGTGGGAATGTGTTGCCACCAATGTGGTCACAAGTATCACTGCCAGCACCCACCTCACTGTCATTGGTACGTGGTCGAGTAGGCCCTCTGGGGTGACTTTTATTACTTTGCGGGCATCTTTCCTAAGTCAGACCAAGGAGTACAACCTGAAACCCTTGACTGCAGGGGACTCTGGCAGGCAGGGTCAGGATCCATGTTTGTCCTGTCTTGGGGAGGGGAGGGGAGGTATGTGGGAACTGGAATAGAAAGAATGATAATCAGGTGTGGCACCTTGGCCAGACACTGAGCTGCCTGAAGGGAGGACTGGTGTCCACAGCCTGGGGCAGGAGGAATGACTGTGCTCCTTGTTCTGATTGCTCAGGACATGCCAGCCTGAGTGTAGCCTGTCCCTTTGGGACTTGACAGTCACAGTAGCACCCAAAGCCAATACAGTTTGTCCTGTCAGTTTAGACTGTGAATAAAGTGGTCTGCATCTTGTTGTTCATAACCCGGCAGGGGAACTCCTCCTCGGAGTCACATCCTTCATACCCAGCAGGTGTGGCCTTATACCTGGACCACTGCTGTCTGCTGTGTGCAATGTGGCTAGAGATTAAGGGGATGTGATTTTTGGGTTTTCCTAGGATGTCAAGGGACTGTTTTTTAGCTCATAAGATGCATGGGAATTTGGTCAGGATGAGGAGGGTTCTGTTTTTCCCTCTGGCCCGTGTTCCTGCTGGTGATGCTAGCCTATGTAGTGGGTGGGCTTTTCTCTCTGACCCCAGCAGGACCAGGGTGGGCCTGGGCTCCTGCCTTTGCTGCAGCCACTTGTTATGACACATCTTGGTACCCTGGATCTCCTACCAGAAGATGATGGGGACAAGCAAATAGGCTCGGTGGCTTCTTTTGGTCTGAGCTGTCTTCCTTGGTCTCCAGGCACCAGTCCCCACGCGCCAGGCAGTGTCCGGGTCCAGGTCTCCATGACAACTGCCAATGTGTCCTGGGAGCCAGGCTATGATGGAGGCTATGAGCAGACATTCTCAGTTTGGTACGGACCTCTGTGAGTCAGCCCCGCATGCTTTGCTCTCTGCTTCTCTTTCCCTTGCCCCACTTAGGGCACCCAGCCTACCCCATCCCATCCCATCTCACCCTGGGGCTGGCGGTGGGCCCAAGGAGGCTAGGACCTGCACTTGTCAGCTCTGCAGATGCCAGGCAGTGATGGAGTTCTTAAGGATGCTAGGGATGTCTATAAGGGACTCAGTGAGTCCTTATGGTACCCCCCCTGGAGGTTGGAATGCTGGTTTGGACTTAAATCATCTCCCTGTGCCCTCTCTGTGGTACTCTCAGTGTTTTATTTACTGTCTTACCCCAGTCTTTCTCCAGGTTCCTAGTCTTGATGGTGTTGTAAATAGCATGTGAGGTTTAGAGTCTAGTTTTTGTTGTTCCTTGCCCAGAGGTTCCAGGTATCAGGAGTACATATGCTCTCATCCCTGCCCTTGCCTCTCCTGTCTGTTTTTTTTTTCTCTCTAGGATTTTGTGCATGTCATTTTCATGTCTGTTATTAACCAGATCAGTGACTTAAAATCCTTGCCCAAACCTTGGGGTAGCTAGATCTCACAAATGCACAGACCAGGATGAGGACCCAAGGCATGGGATAGTATGAAGAGAAGCCGAGTGAGCGGCACTCCCTTCTTTTCCATGTCTCTGGGGCTTCTCCTTCCTAGCATTCCTGTCTTGAGCTGGGAACCACAGCTTCACAGACAACATTCTAAGTGGGGAAGACAAACCTTTTACTTCCCTCTCCTTCAGCCTGGTTCAGTCTGAATCTGGGGAGGAGGAACAAGCAGATATAGACCTCAGAGAGAGCCCACAGCAGCCTGAGGTTGAGGGCCGCCTTCCATCTCCCCAGCAGTTCTCAGACTGTATGCATATACAGAGTTTCGAGATCCCTGTGGATGAACTGTGCCTGGATTGGAGTTGGGGAAGGGTGGCATTTGGTGTAGCAGATTTTGGTGCAGATATGGGCTCCCTTTGTGGCCTATGGCTCTACTCTGTATGAGGGCACTGCTCATCTGCATCATTTTTATCACATTCTGTTCACTTGCTTTGGCAGGGAAGGGCAGTTGCCAGGGTAGAGGAGATTCCCCACTTCCTTTTGACAGATCATTGTACTATTGTAGTCATTTGGAGCCTGCTTTTTTTTATTTTTCTTCCCATGTGTTTTGTCTCTGCTCACATTATTGGGCATACCTGATAGCAGTTGTGAGTCTTAAAACCTAAGGAGGAACCTGTGGGTATCAGTGAGTTACAGCTTAGGGCTGCATGGAGTGAGCCAGTTATCCTGGACAATGTCTCCTCCTTGTGGTGTCTTCTGGAACTGCATCTGCAGCAGGTGGTTTCCTTACCTGTTGGGAGTTGAAGAGGAGGCGGGCTTTGGAGTGGAAAACCTCACCCCTAGTTTTTTTACTCTCCATCTCTGTCACTTTCCCCTTGACTGTGATTTCTGTCCTCCAAGGTCAAAGTCTCAGGAATCCTGGGCCTGCCACGAAGCAAAACCTGGTCATTTTTTTACACGCCTTGGCTATCCTCAGATGACCCGACTTGGACTGGGTCTAGCAGAGCATCCTGGATGACTCTGGGCCCCACTTTTGTCTCTCCCCAGTAGCATAGACAGTCAAGGTTGTATATGTTCCTTTTCTAGTCATGCCATTGCCCAGCTGCTCTTATCCAGTGTCCCTATTCTATCAAGCAGAACTCATATATAAAGTGGTACTGAGAGTGGAATTCTCTCACAGTGCAATTGGTAACTTGACCAGTGTCCTCAGCATGATTTACACTCGAGGACGCCTTTTCCATAGGGAGGTACCACAGTGGGGTGTGCCCAGGTGCCATGAAAGTTGACATAGCCAGAGCCGGGCAGGTAACCCCACCTTGGTTATCCTTCTTCCTGCCCTTGGACCTGGGAATGCTTGTATTTTCACTGCCTTTTCCTTGGGGACCTTGTGTGCATGCTATTCTCTCCAGTGTGACCCACCCCACCCCTTCTCCCCCATCTCTTCTCTCTCTCTTTTGGTCAGGATGAAGCGGGCTCAGTTTGGGCCCCACGACTGGCTGTCCTTGTCAGTGCCACCGGGCCCCAGCTGGTTGCTGGTAGACAGCTTGGAGCCTGAGACCGCATACCAGTTCAGTGTCTTGGCCCAGAACAGGCTGGGAACCAGCGCCTTCAGTGAGGTGGTCACTGTGAACACTTTAGGTGAGGTCCTGGACTGGTGTGTATCGGGGTTATTTCTTAGCAGAGTTGACCTAGACAAAGGTGATACTAGTGATAGTCTTAGAACTAACATTAGGGGGGCTGGAGAGATGGCTCAGCGGTTAAAAGCATTGCCTGCTCTTCCAAAGGT
>LOJH01006224.1:19285-42266 GCA_001685095.1 Ellobius talpinus | reverse complement strand
TAGACCAGGCTGGCCTCGAACTCACAGAGATCCACCTGCCTCTGCCTCCTGAGCTAAGGCTTCTATTTCAAAAGAATGAGTCTGAAGCAAGAAACTCAGTCTTTGGGGCACTTGAAGTAAAAAGAGATCCTCTCCATGATAAAGCAGAACTTCTCATTGCTGCACCCCAGGCCTTTTGAGACTTGGGACTGAGGTTAGCAGGTGTTCCTGACTGGCCCATTGCTGGACTCCCTGAGGCTGTCAGGTGTTAAAAGGAGGCCGCTTGTTTGTTTCCTGGTTGCCCAGACTCCTGAAATAACCACACAGAAACTGTATTAGTTAAATGACTGCTTGGCCAATTACTTAAGCATATAGGTACCTCTTACATCTAGAATTAACCCATCTCCATTATTTTATATTTTACCATGAGGCTTATGGCCTACCAGCAAGGTTTTACTGTGTCTCTGGTGGCTCCATGGCTTCTCTCCAACTACTCCTTCTTTCTCTCAGCATTCAGTTTAGTTTTCCCCGCCTACCTCTATTCCCTGTGCAGGCCCAATGGTATTCACAGCATTCAGAGGGGAATCCCACATCAGTCAGGCAGCACTGAACAGTGAGACTCTGTATGCTCATGAAACAGGAATGTAGGAAGTTGACAGGTTTATTAAATCCATAGTCAGAGATGAACTAATGATTCAGGTTCTCTCCCTCTGTCCTTCCCACCTTCTGTTTCCTCACATACCACGGGGTTGGAGAGGCCATGCAGTTCTCCTTTTATCAAGAATGGAGATTTCCCAAACCCTTCAATTTTATTCCCTCTAAGTCTCATTGACCAGGGTGGGATGACATGCTGTTTTTTTTTAGCCAGTTACTTACAAAAGCCACAGGTGTTACCAGGAATAGCTCAGCCAATCTTAAAAGCCTACACTATAGGTTTTGTTATAACTGTTTCTGTCCTGGAGATATTTCTACATGCAAAATGCTGGTCCTAATGGAATAATTCTTAAATTAAATAAGTATAATAATTGGCCCTCCAAATCTGTAGATTCTTCATGCAGGATGTCAGCCAAATGCAGATTAAAAAATACTAAAAATTCTTATGTCTTTACTGAACACATACAAGCTTTACTTTTCTTTCACTATTATCTAAATAATTCAGTACCACAATAATATGAAAAGTGTTTACCCTGAATTAGGTAGCTTGAATTAGCCACATGAAGTACAGAAAAATGTACGCAGGATACACACAATGGCATTACCATTTCATATTAGGACAGCTAGCATCTGTTTATTTCAGGATCTGAGGGACAGGAGTTTCATGAGACAGCTCCCCTGGGGCCTTGGAAGGAACCTTGCATTTTATAATACAAAATATTCGCTCTAAAAAAGGACAAAGCATCACCTGATGTTAGGCACACACTTCAGTGTCACTGTGTTACACTTGAGTTTCATAAGCATAGCAACTTGCATGTATTGTGTGTGATGCAAATTAGCCCATGGCACAGAGATCGTCCTTGATCAGGCCTGGAGACTGGATCATCATTTACCCATCCTAAGGACTCCTTCACACCCCGCTGTTCCAGACGCATCCTCCATAAGCTCTCTTCCAGCCTTGGGTGAGTGTGCAGGATGTGCCACTACAGGAGTCAGCCTGTTGGTGACCTTGCTCCATCCCTGTTACCCTTGTTAGTGTTTTGCCTTCTCCATTCCCTACTTTCTATAGGAAAAGACTCCATATGGGTCATTGCTGAAAATGGGGTTAGGGTGCACAAAAATCTTGCCAATAATAAAAGCTTTCTGTCTGCCTAAAGACCAAAACTTAACTCAAAATCAAGGGTTTAGAGAGTCCAAAGTGTTTCTGGCATGGCAGAACTTCCATGCAGCCTGTTGCTGTGCTGCCCTGGCCGCTGTGACATTGATGCTGACACATGCTACCTGAAGCCCCTCAGCTCGACAGTGCCCTGCACGCTCTGATTGCAGAGTTTTTACTGTGCACACCATTTCCTGTTCCTTATAGAAGCTTAAGGTCGTAAAACAAAACCTTGTAATATTCTCTTTAGTAGGTAGGCATTAAATTAGCATATCTTTGTATTGCATTGTATTAGAATATGTGATTTTAAAAATTGCTATTTGAGTGGCTGACTTGAGTTTCATTAAAAATCATTTAATGAATTTTGGCTTGAGTAGAATTATATTTCCAACAGTTTCTCAAATGACTATGAGCATACTTCTACCATCTTGTACTATGGAAAGTACCATTCTCAGTATTGATGATTATAAAATCAAAGTATTGATCATCTCTGAAAAACATTGAGGTATTCCATATCCTACAGTATCAAATATTCAGCCAATATTTAATCTTTTATGTAAAAATAACATACCCTTCTAATTAGGATTAAAATCTCTCTCATTTTAATAAATAGCAAAATTCTATGAATGCCTAAGAATTAAAACAAAATTCTTCATGATTTCTTATCAGTAAATGTTTTACAAACCCACATAGCTGGGGTCAACTAAACATTTCTCAGGCAAGAAGTAGGAATAGCGTAAGTGGTCTTACTCTGCCCAATCCCATCTACTCCCTCCTTTCCATCCCCAAGTAGCATGGGTGACAGTGACAATTAAATAGCACATTAAACAGTTCCCCCTCAGTGACAGGTTACCTGGGAGGTGTCCCACTTTGGCCGGAGGCTGGTGCCCATTTTGGAGCAACTAGTACCTGTTCTGAAGGTGCTGCAAGGTCTTCCTCAGACTGACAAGGGGTCATCTTTGGCTTTGGTTTCAAGGTACTCTGGGTAGAGACACAAAGAGGGATCTAGTACATTACAGATTTTTATGTTAATGCTTATAGACAAGGCTTAGATACACAGTATCTCTCCCCCCAAAAAACTCACGTGTTCAAGGTTTGGTCCCAAGTGCAAAGTTCAGGGTGGAACCTCTGGGGAGTGACTGAGTCAAGAAGGCTCTGGCCCTCCTGAGTCAATCCTCTGATGGCTTCAGGACTGAATGGGCTGTCAGGAGATGGTGACAATGGGAGGTGGGGCCAGTTGCATGAAGCTGGTGACTGAGGAAATGCCTTGAAGAGTCTGCCTTGTCTCCAGCCTCCCCTGTCTTTCCTTGTGCTTCTCAGATGTGTAAGGAATCCTCCTCTGCCATATTCACCCCCTTGCAATGATATTCTGCTTTGTCTCCTGCCCAAGGAAATGGGACCAACTGACCGTGAACTGAAACCTTTGAAATGGTGAGCCGAAAGAAGGTTCCAGAACCACATAATGAGAATAATAGATCCCACATTGTGTAAATGTCTTTTCTGTTCACTGTGCTTTGTTAGTGAGATGCTTGAATGCCCTCTTGGGAGAACACATGTCTTTTTGGCATCTTCTTCCTCAGTCTCCTGAGTACATTTCTCTGGTTCTTGGTGGCTGGGAGGCTCATACAGGGCAAAACCTCTTAGACATGGTGCCTAGTGATAAATTCTGCCAAATCAGTCATCAGGCTGGAATAGCTCTGAGGTGTGTCATACCTTCAACAGTGCCCCTGGGAAGGCTGTGCCTCAGTTGTCTGCAGCATCTACTTGATGCTGTCCTTTTCTGTTGGCTTGCTCCCTCCCTTGCTTGTTTCTCTATTCCCAGGGTTTCCCAAGATCCTATTCCAGACAGACTTCGTGTTCTCAACTCCTCATATGTGGGTTTGCCTCTCAGAAACCAGTGAACACATACAATCTAGCACACCAAGTACATCAGGACTAATTTAAAAGTTCTCACTGTCAAATGTTCTTGGATTGACACTGGTATGGCATCTCCGGGACAGGCCAAACTCAAGGGAATTCAGAAGAATGTGATTTGTCTTTGTTAGTTTCAGTGAAGGGCACATGATATTTTGGAGCTGAGAAAGTAAAACAAGACAATGTGAACATGAGTTTTACACTCTGGAGAACAATACCTGGAGTTTTTAGTGACATTTTCTCCCTTGTTTGTAAGAAGTATTCCTACAACATAAATGCACAGGAGGTTTTCTTTAAAAATTTTGACTCTCTGATGGAGTGCTTCTGTTGTTGACAGTAACTCCAACTGCCTTTTGTTTGCTGCTGAAGTTCATACAACAGACTATGAGCCAAAGTTAGTGATGAACTGTTTTGAAAGAATCTCCCAAAATACACTTGTTTGTAATATGTCTTTCTTCTGTGTCTCAGGTGTGAAATAATTGGTATTTTGTGCCCAATTTGCCTTTTGCTAGCGGGATGTTCTCCGCAGCAGTACTTCAGTGTCTTTGTTGGGTACATTTTGGAGCAGAAGTTCCCTGCATTGCAGTAAGCAAGCCTCCTGGAGGCAAGACTTTGGTATCATGTCTCTGCTTTCTTCAGATCATTGCAAAAAACACCTTACCTTCCTCTTAGGGCTGAACAATCCCATTCTAAACATAACAATAAATAAAATCAAAATTATCCTCAATTGTCTTTTCTCTTTCTTCAGAGAATCAACAGTGTGTTAAATGACTTTGGGTAAGTTACCTACAGGTAGGTCTTCTTTTGTAAGTTTGATACCAGAGAAGTCTGTTGGGACACAATCAATTTGCCTTTATCGAGGTGCATATGTTTATGTTGACAATATAGATATTTCGCTAGCTTGGTGGTGCATGCTTTTAATCTCAGTCCTCAGGAAGCAGAGGTTAAGTAAATTTCTGTAAGTTTGAGGCCAACATGTTCTACAGAGCGAATTCCAGGCCAGCCAGGGCTGCACAGTGGAAACCTGTCTCAAGTAAGCAAAAGCAAGCAAACAGGAGCACAAACCTCCACAATGTATTTAACATTAGCTCTCAAGCAGAACACGCCTCATTTATCTGCTTCTTCACAAGGAGTACGGATTCCTGCATCAGGGGTCCTGATTTTCTCTTCTCTTAAAGGACTGCATTGTGAGGTAGTCATTGTGCCTCATACACCTGCTTTGACTTGAGAAAGGCCCAGTGCTGTCTCTTGGGTATGTCAATAACCGTTCTGTCAGGAGTGAGTGTTATTGGTATGAACTCTGGATAGTCCACCCACTCCATGGCTTCTCTGGCTCTCATCATGTCCTATTGCAATTGGCAGCTGATCCAGGCCTGAGACTCGGCTTTTTCTGCTGGTCCAAAGATACCCCACATTTGCTCAAACTTTGGTTCTTTGCTTGTGTGAGGCTGCATTTGTTAAAGATTCAATGTGGTGGGAAGCACTTGTGCCACAGAAGCACAGTTACTCTGTTTCGTTTTAGACAAAGCATAAAGTTCCTCTCTGGTATGGTTTTTCGGATGACACCTTCCAAGGAGGTGATCTGCCTGCTTGTTCCTCTTCCTCCGTCTCATCAGACAAACAAGTTCAAGTTCAGTTTGTTTTACTCCGGGGAGAAATTCGGCCGAGCCTCCATGTGCTCGCTCTCAGTGCAGTGGTCCTCCCAGGGATTTCAGTCCTTGGGAGGATTTTTGATACAGGTAATTAGGATGGCGGACTTCGCTTTCCCTTCCCACACAATTTTAAAACTGGTTTGCACATCTCATCCGGTTTCAGAACGGACTCTGTATGTTCTTAAATGTGAATTTCATCTTATTATTGATTTACTGTTGAAAACCTCATCGTTCTCCTTGTCCCACATTTCCTGACTTGTTTGCCAGATCAGGGGACAGCAGTCACTGTGGAAAACCTGGGATTATCGCCCGAATAACGAGAAGCTGAGTCTGTGAGCAGGGAAGGAAAGTTGTCTGACACAGCCCTGGAAACACTGCAGCTAGAGGAAGAGAACCAACACCAGCAACAGGAGAGGGCGGGCATGTACTGCAGGACACGCCCACTCGCTACGCGGGGCAGGGCTTCCTGGCTGCCTGTCCCTGCCAGAACCCACACCTTCTCAAGCTTTGAATTAAGATACGCCCTTCCCCCTCCATCCCTCAAGCCAGACTAACAATTTCCAGTAGTGCGCTTAGTTGACTAAACATGGCCAGGGAGCAGTGGTGCAGGTTCTCTCTGCAGAGCAGCACAAAATAAAAACCCCACAAGGAGTGACCAGAAGCCTGACAGGGCAGAAACAGTCCCAACCACTCCTGAGTATGGACCTCTACCCCTACCTGCCCCACAGGAGGAAGCAGACGCTCTCTCCAAGCGTGGGACAGTTATTTCCAGCTAGCAGTCTCATTAGACTAGAAATTTCCAATAATCGGTGTGACAAAGGTGAAGGCAAACGAACCTCAGACTAAATCAAGCAAAGGCCTGACAGCACGCTTGGGACACCCATGCCCTGTGACACTGCAGACAGACAGTGGCGGGGCAGGCACTAAATGTGAGCCTCAAGATGGACTCATATCAACGCAGCCCACGTGTTTGTAAACAAGTCCGCAGAGAAAGGTTACTGTAGAGACGATGGTCTTCCTAAGAAGGGGCAAGGGAGAATTTGACTCCACAAGTGAAAAAAAAAATGTTGAATTGACGTGAACAACTGAAAATGGATTATTGACTTACGTTTAAATTGTGTAACTTAAAGATCTACAACAAAAATAATGCAACCTTTGTTTTGCCAAATATTTTAGCTATGGAATCAAAAGCATAATTTACAAAAGATTAAAAAAAACACACTGAAGCCTTACCAATAGTATATAAAAACACCATTCACAGAATGGAAGTAAAAAGTCCAAAGATTAGAATAAAAGATTTGTAAGATGATACATTCATGGGTAAGGTAGTTTAAATGTAATTGGCCCCCATAAGCTCATAGGAAGTGACATCATTAAGAGGTGTGACTTTGTTGGTGTAGGAGTTAGAGTAGGCCTCGCTGGAGGAAGTGTGTCACTGTGGGGGCGGGCTTTGAGGGCTCAGAATCTTTAGTCAGTTCAGTCCTTCTGCCTGTAGATATCTCAGCTCTTTCTCCAGCACCAGGTCGACCTGCCATGCCTCCTGCCATGATAGTAATGGACTAAACCCCTCTGAACTATAAGTGAGCCACCCCAATTAAATGTTTTCCTTCATAAGAGTTGCTGTAGTCATGGTGTCTCTTTGCAACAATAAAACCTTAACTAAGATGAACACATGCATCTCTCTCTGAGAAGGGCTAGTAGCAAAAATATTTAGTATCTGATACTTGATTTCTAAATACCATTTTTTTTAAAGAAAGGAGTCAGGGGTCCCTAGAAGAAGAGCTGAGCTGACTGCACAGTTCCAGCAAGCGAAGAAATGGGAGAGGGAGAGACAGAAAAGTCAAGGGCATAAAAACTAACTCCAGTGGCTGAAGTTCAAACAAATTGAGCTACAAAAAAATAAAGAGCAGGAGTATTAAGTGAAAGCTCACAGAATGAGGTCGATATTCCGGTGTCCACATTTGCATACATAAATAGATAATATAGGATATTTCTTCATCAGAGGAAATTTAATTAATTAATGAAGAGAAGACTGGGGAGATGGCTTCATGGTTAAGAGCACACACTGCTCCTCCAAAGGATCAAAGCTTGTTCTTAGCTCCACACTGCATAACTCACAGCCATCTGTCGCTCAGCTCCAGGTGCTCAGACACCCTCTTCTTGCCTCCTCAGGCACTGTACCATGCACGTGGTAGGCACAGCTATACACCCATAAATCAAATCAAAATGTTAAAACTAAAGAGACAATGAGAGAAATACACACTCATCCAAAGGGCACACTAGTGAGCATGCACATTTGTGACAGTTTAAGGAGCAATTTGTGCAACTTGAGAGTTGAATTTCTCCCCACTGGTCAGCTGGTATGGTGGAGTGTCTGACACACCTCCTTCCAGGAGGTCAGAGAGTTTCTTCTCCATGGGATAAAGGCAGAAATTAGTGACTTGTTTCCGATCCATAGAATAGGAAAAGGAAAATAGCAGCTTTGCAATGGAGAGGTCTGGCAGTCTTAATAAAGTCATTGAGGTTGACCTTCCCAGCTACGAAGGGCATGGAGATCATGAACTTGTGACATCTTGCCTCCATAACGCTCTTCTTTGTTAAGTCTAATTGCAGCCTGATGAGTAGAGAGCAAAGGAAGCTCCAGATGCCTACAATCCCTTCAGCAGGTCTTTGTCAGGAAGTTCAGTGACACACTGAGGAAGGCGCAATCCTACAGTGGAAAAAGATACTGACAGAAAACTGGGGAATCAGAATGTCATGATACCAACGAGTGTCTCTCTTGGTCGTTGCGCCATGGTTAAATGCTGTGGGAAATGCTTTTGTACACTGTAAAGATCTGTCATTCATATTGGTTTAATAAAATGTTTATTGGCCAGTAGTCAGGCAGGTAGTATAGGCAATATAACCAGACTAAGAGAATTCTGGAAAGAGGAAAAGTCAGTCACCAGCCAGTGCAGAGGAAGCAAGATGAGAATGCCTCACTGAGAAAAGTTATCATAGATAAGAATTATGGGTTAATTGTAAAAGCTAGTTTTCCCCTTGAACCCAGGTGGCTATGTTTGGGTTTCAATAAAAAACAAATGAAATACCATTGCGTTTAAAAGCTCTTTTCTTTCTCCCAGAGAACACCAATCCCACTGTCTGGATAATCTTAGCACCAGTAGTAACAACAGTAGTATTTTACATTTACTGAGGACTTGCTACACCAGGCACTAGTCCACATATTTTATTCGGATACTATCTTTTTCATATCTGCCTGTGATTTCTGTAAGGATATTGTGCACAAGTTTATAAATGTACAAGAGGCAAAGAAAGGTTACGTCCAACACTGTTGGGCGAAATAGTTTGAATCACTGGCTCCAAACCCATTCTGATAATTTTGCTAACTAATATTTGCGCTCATTTGTTACAGGTGTTATTTTGCTTAATCATCTTGAAATTCTGCTGTTTTTCATTGGTAGATGCTGATTGGTGGAGAAGGTGAACCCTCAGATCTAAGCACTTTGCTGGGCTCCAGACCCCCATGCTTAGCTCCCAGTTAGTCTGCTGCACTCTCTTTATCAAGAATGTCTTTTCTTCCCAGTCCTGCCAAAGGGGCTAACACAGTGATGCGTTTTGTTCAAACAATAAAACTCTGTTCTGCAGTTCACCCTGATTCCAATTGTTTGGAGATCAAAATGACTTAAGTCATTTTGATCTCCAAACAATTTAAGTGCCACTATTTAAGTGCCACTTTTAAGTGCCACAAAGTGCAGGATGCAACTGGAGGATGCAGCGGTGC
Organism: Ellobius talpinus; assembly: GCA_001685095.1. Taxonomy (NCBI): domain Eukaryota; kingdom Metazoa; phylum Chordata; class Mammalia; order Rodentia; family Cricetidae; genus Ellobius; species Ellobius talpinus. The sequence goes on along the minus strand of LOJH01006224.1, from coordinate 33,130 downwards.
ACTGGATGCCAGGGCATGGACTCCACATAGCACTGTACAGCATGGCACCAGCTAAACCCTCCCCACCTGCCAGCCCCTGTTGCGGGTAGTTTTTATTGACATAAATTGTCAGAACTCTTTATGTAAGAGTGCTTCTCTTTTGAAAACCAAACAACAAAGCAGCCCAACAGTAGAAATGCTTCCTACATTCACGCTCTGATGTGAGCCCCAAGGTTAAAGCACCATCAAATGTTTTCTCAGAAATAAATAAATGAATGGATGGATGAATAAATACATACATAACTAAAACCTACCTCAAACAATCCAGAACAACAGGAGAAACACTAAAAGTACTTTTCAGAATTGACAGGCGGAGAAACTGCTGATGTTGGGGCCAACATCACATCCTTGCATTGAACTAGGGGGAGTCATTTTGCACAGGAGGGCATTATTACACCCACAACGTCATTGGTATTGATTTAGCTAAACATAACCTGAGGGGCCTCATCTTCATCTCTGTAGGGTGGATCCACTGGAAAATTGCCCGTTGCCGAGAGTAAGAGAATAATGTTGCCGTGTAACTGCATCCACATACCAGAAGGCCAAGGGAATTGAAAGATGATGAAACTAGCAAAAGCAAAGCACCATGGGTAAGAGTAACAGAGCAGATTTGAAGATATTTCAATTAGCTGTTATCAACAACCTTGCCTCTGTGGAAGCCTTTTTCATTCAGATTTCTTATTGAACACCTTTCATTTATGATTAGATTGGACGGAAGTATTTGAATGAAATCAACCACATATAGTAGCAATCTCTATTAAATCACTCAACAAATATTTCCTAAACACTCACCATGAAGCAGACATTATGCCAGATGCAGAGGCAGAAAGCACTGTAAAGGAATCACAGTCTTCTGGGGAGATGGGGTAATAATGAATAATTGCAAATCATTATGCTCTATAGAAGTAGGTACCAGCTTGTCAGAGGGACCAAAGGAAGACACGATTTCATGTCAATTTTGCCCCATGGGAATAAAATAAATATTAATGCTAAACAATATTTGGTAAAATGGTTACACAAACATCTGTAAGGAGGGTACCATCTATTGTCAGATTTGCATCAGCAAATTTAGTGCCTCTTATCTGTCACTTGCTTTTGACTCTTCTGTGTAAGTAAACTCTGCTGGCATCCCGGCCATGGGAGAAAAGGCTTTTTGATCTATAGCCTCCTTATTTGTGTCCTCTATTTCTTTACTGTGGGTGTGGCACAGTACACTTGTAGAGTCCAGAAAGCAACGTGTAGAAGTCAGTTCTCTCTTTTCACCACACACATTTCAAGGATTAAACTCAAGTCGTCAGGCTTGGAGGCAAGTGCTTTTACCCCCTGAATCATCACACTGGCCTACAACCACCTGCTTTACAAATTTATCCCCGAAGGGCTCATATGCTTCTACATTCACAGAGGCTGCCCAGGTACCTAAGGTGTGCATCTTCGGGTTTAGTTTCTATGCTCTGCATATGACATGTCTTCTTGGATTGCATTGATAAATATCTAACAGAGCTCAGTTCATCCTGTGAATGATCTATTCCAGCTTAGGCTCCCAGACAGTGAATTCTTCCCCTGGAGTTTATAGTGCAATGCTAATGTTGTCTTTATCTCAGACACCAAGTACCAAGTTTCCTCCCAAACCTGGATGACAACTCTGAATGATGTGTATAGTCTGTTATGATCCTATGCATGAAAATCCATAGAGTCTAAACTTTTAGATGTGTAAAACATCTTAAAAAACAAAAAGCAAAACAAAAACAAAACAACATAAATCTTCCAAAATTAAGGCACTTACTTATGTTCTTAAAGAGGAATTTATTTCAGAAATATAGGCATGCACAGAACATTTTGTGGCCATTTGAATGATGCAATAGCGAACACAATTTCTGCAGGCACAAACCCTCAGGTACAGTAACAGCAATCACAAGGATATAAAGTTGAAGCAGAAGATTCACAGTAACAGAAAGAAAACATACTCATGTCAGTCCCCACACTCGCTAATTGTGTGTACCCAACCTGTAAGTGTTCTCCCGTGCAGTGCTCTGATGAGACTGAGTGAAGCCCGTGGTGGATCACCAATATCTATGCAGTTACTCAAAGAGCCGAGCATGAGAGAAATTTTATCTTCCATATATGCGGATGCAGAAAAGGACATCACTGTTCTGTTAAGTTTTGTGTCAGCTTGACACAGGCTAGAGCCATCTGCGAGCAGGGAGTGTCAACTGAGAAAATCCTTCCATCAGACTGGCCTGTAGGCAAGTCTATGGGGCATTTTCTTGATTAATGATTGATGTGGGAGGGTCAGCCCACTGTGGATGGTGCCACCCCTAGGCAGTTGGATAGCAGTATGAACTGCAAAAATTAATACTGACAACTTAAACTATTGGGAATAAACTAAGCATAGAGAAAAGTTAAAAATAAAATTCAAGCTGAGCAGTGGTGGTGCACTCCTTTAATCCCAGCAGTTGGAAAGCAGAGGCAGGTGGATCTCTGTGAGTTCCAGGCCAGCCTGGTCTACAAAGCAAGTTCCAGGACAGTCAGAGGTGTTATACAGATAAACCCTGTCTCAAAACACCAAAACAACAACAAACCCAACAAACAAACAAACAAATCAATAAAGTAAGTAAATTCAATTTCATTACAGTGTGTCACATAAAGAATCCACAGGCAGTGGCCTGGGGACAGTCTATAAAGTGTGTCTGTAGTCTTGAATGGTGACGAATATTTGCCTTTTATCTTTTAGGGCATGATACTCTTTATTGTTCAGCAATTTTGTGCATGGTTCTGTTCTTTTTGAAATTTGCTTATGATTAGATATGACCATTCTTCATTAGCTGCCCTGACACTTGGTATATGGGATTCTCTCACGATGATGTTGGCAGGCTCCACACTGCTGTGGCTAACACCTTCCCTGCCAGTCATCGCTTTGTCCCCAGCACATTATTGTTTCTGAACCAATAAGTACCTTTGTTTGTTTCTTCAAGCAAGTGGAATTCAGTCCATTAAAAGCTCCTCCTATTTGAAGAACTGAAAGAAATGCTTGTTCAGGCAGATGATACATTTTAAACTCAAGTTTTTGCTATTGTTGTATGTGTGGTGAACATTTTTTTACCCATTGTGTGACTCCCTCCACCCCTGTAGGAATTGCTTTAACTTTTTATTTTAGCTTTCAGTATTTTATGTTTTACAATTGTGATTTTTGGAATCTCAGACTTGAGGGATTTCCCTCACCACCTCAGGCTACAACCATTCATTTCAGTCTCCGTGCTATGACCTCAGACTCGACCGCTGCCAGCCGAGATACTGGATGTGTTGGGGCTTTGGTCAATCAATGCTTCCAGGGAAAGCAATGATATGTTGTTGGAGTGCTTCCCACGGCTTGCCCTACCTGCTTTCTTATATGTCCAAGGACCACTTACTTGTCCAGTACCAATCACAATGGCTCAAGTCAGTAAGCAGTGTTCCTCCATGACTTCTGCTTCAGTTTCTGTCTCCAGGTTCCTGCCCTGTCTTCCTCCCACCATGGCCTGTGATGCAGAAGTATAAATGAATTAAATCCTTTCCTCTCCAAGTTGCATTTGGTCATGGTGTTTTATTACAGCAATAGAAAGCTGACCAAGACAGCCAGGCAGGAAGACAGGCGAAGTCCTAGTGTCCTGTGGAACTACTCCCACTGGGCTGATTTTGTGGGATGATCTTCAGTTAGTTCCTCACGTGCACTAGGGCTCTGGTACTGCCATCTTGGATTCTCAATCACCATGAACAAAGGTAGTGAATTGTTGTGATGTGTAATTTCTGTAGTTTAGATACCTAGTCCTGGACTTGGGTTGAAGAAAGGTTTTCAAGATCCAGAAATTACCAAGAATTAATACACACGGCCCTTGCTGAGATGTTGGAGCGCCTTGATTTCCTGGAGATTGGCTACTTCAGGCAGAGCTGTACTATGTCATTTTCCTGCCCATTTCCCAGGGCTGTGAACTCTTTCTGCCTGGGTCTGTGGGCAGCCTTGTTAGGTGGAGCAAATGGGTAGGACTTGGCACATTGCTTTACTAGAGCTGTGGAAACATGGCTCCACTGTCCCGATGACAAAATGGCAGAAGCACATGGCTTCCCAGTTCTGGAGGCTGGAGTCCAAGCTGAAGGCTGAAGAGGGGGTGTGGGGAGGGGTTTCTCAGAGCTTCCCTCTTAGCTTCTTACAGCAGCCACCCTTTCTGTGTTTTCACATTAATGTGTCTGTCGTGGCCAAATTTTCCTTTCTGTAAGGGCAGGAGTCATGTTGGATTAAGGCTGATTCCGTTACCTCATTTTAAGTTGATAACCCTGTGTACACTCAATTTCCAGTGACACTCACACAGAGATTCTCAGGATTCGTTCTATGGACTTTTCTTTGAATGGGACACAGGCCAACCCATTGTCACACAATTACTATTTTTTCTGTTAACTTCTCATTTAATAAAAGTGAACTAAACCAAGCCTGTGGTTCATGCACTTAATCTCAGTGCTTGGGAGGCAAAGGTAGGTGGATATCTGTGAGTTCTAGGCCAGACTGATGTACATAACAAGTTCTAGACCAGCCAGCAATATACAATAAGACCCTGTCTCAAACAAAATGAAACAAAAGCACCTCACCCCTCTAAAAAGGGAAGAAAAAAAGGACATCTTATTTTCTGTGCCATTATCCTGGAGCTTTGATTTTGACTTCTGTTTCTTAGAATCATCCTATTTAGAACAATTGAGATCACCTATCTACAGTATAGAGTATGTGACAGTAACCCTTCTTCCCCTACTCCCACGAAAAGAGGAAACTGTACATAGGTTGAGTTCCTGGTGCCCATGGCCCCCAATAGGAGGACAGTTTTCCAGGATTGGAAAGGTCCCTAAGGTGACAATATAATATCTTTAGTTTCCTAATAAAGAAATACAGCTATAAAACATCAAAATAATTTGCCTCAAAGTATTCAGCTAATTAAGGTTAGATTCGTGAGCAACATATTACTAATTTTACTTTCAATACAAAAGATTTTAAAGTCTGTCGGCATTTTAACCAGGTGTGGCATGGTAACACCTGCCTCTAATCTGAATACTGGAGGCCAGCCTGGCCTATGAAGTGAATTCCAGGACAGCCAGGATTACGTAGAGAGACCCTGTCTCAAAAAAACAAACATAAATTATTTCTATATGTAGGTATAATTATAAAATTCTTGGGGTTAGGAATTCTCAGATGTACACCACTTGCATCCCCTCACCAATGCTTACAGAGAGGACAGCTTTTATACCTCCCAGGAGCCAGCCATAAGGATCCTGGAGGCAAGTCACACAGGCTGTGCATCTTCAGGGAGCAGGGCACAGACTATGACAGGAAGTGTGACTTTGCTTCAATCTGGAGCTTTCTCTGCAGCACAGGGGAATCTTGCTCACTTCACTTCTTAAAACTTTCTCATCCGCAAGGAAACATCAGGGGCTGGATTTATTTTTCTTTTCTTTTTTGAAGAACTTTCCAGATTTCAAATGAGTTGGGAAAAGATTCCACAAATTTGAAAAAGACAAATCTATTGGAGGCATGGCTGATCAGGTCTGCTCCTGCCTTCTCACTCACCAACCTTTCACTCCTAGCCTGGGAAAGTATTCTCCCCTCCCTCAATAAACACACTATCCATTGGCACCACACATTCTAGGCTTTCTCTTGGAGTGCCCCAGGCTTTCATGTAAGATTTTTCACACATTTGCATCTGCTTCTGAAAACTTTCAGGATTGGTGGGAACGTTTTGTTTCCTGTTGTTTAAATCCTTAACCTATCTGAAATGTCTTCAGAAGAGATTGTAAGAGTCTCAGTTTGGATGATGGTTTAAAATTTCATGTTTTACAAATAAACCACTGTCCAACATTAAATACTATTTATTTGTTTTTATGTGTATGAATGTTTGCCAGTACGTATGCACCATGTGCATGCCTGGTGCCCATGAGGCCAGAACACAGCGCCTGATACCAAGAAACTGGATTTCTGGGGTAGTTGTGAGTCACCGGTCGGTAGGCAATAGGATCTGAATTCAGGTCCTCTGCAAGAGCAGCAAGGGCCCTTCATCTCTCTCCACCCCCAATTCAAATGCTGTCAGGCATGTGGACAGTCTTGCAGTCTGCATGGGGCAGGACTTATCATAAAATACTGACCACACTAGACTGAAAGTGTTATCGTCTTCATTGGGCAAGATGCTTTGTAATCTCTAATTTTATTGACTGAGACTAAGTGATGAGTATATTTTTCCTTTAAATAGTAAATTAACCCCTCACCACCCCTCAAAGTCCCTCTGAGTCACATTCGCTCAGTGATCCCTGTTTGGTTTGTTCAGGGACTTGAAGAGGCATGGGGGTGTCTTCTCTCACAGAAAGAGTCCCTGGAGCACTTGGTCTAAAGGTGCAATTCCTAGGACTTTGTGTTGCTGCTCTTCCTCTTGCTCCTCTTCCGGCGCTCCATGGAGTCTTCCATCTGACAGAGCTCAGACTGTGGGGAAGACAATAGGCTTGCTTCTAATTGGATGTTTTCGAAAGCCTCACAAAATAGAAATAAAACTGCATTCAAAAGTTGAAAAAGAACATGTAAATAGCAATAACAGAAATTTGTGATTAAACAATTAACAGAAAAGAGCCCTGTAAAGGCATTAAAAGTATACAGAAGGCTTCCTGCTTTATCACCATGCACTGGATCTGTTGTTTAAAACTGATTGAGCCCAGCCACGTGGGAGCATTTTTTGCCAACAGCAGAGCTGGAAATAGTAACTTCCTAGTGATATTGTTCTTGGGGCCTTTCAAAAACAAACAAACAAAAACAAACAAAGTTCCAAGAAAGTGTTACATAGTACATATAATAATGCGGAAACAGAAGTGGAGAATGATTGAGAAAGGCAGTTGGTGGTGTGGTCTGGCCTCATATGCATGGGGGCATCTGTGTACATGCAACTGCACACACACACACACACACACACACACACACACACACACACACTTGAGGATGTGTAGTCGAGGTGACGGAATACAGAGTATATCAGCACTAAGGCAATAAAGAGTACCCAAACGATGAAATTCCAATCAGTTCTCTAGTTATATCTAGGATCATGGCCAACTTAATTTATTTATTTTTTGTTGTTTATTTTTGTTTTGGAGCCAGAGTCTTTCAGTACAGCCTGGGCTTTTCTAGAGTTCGCTATATAGACCAGGCTGGTTTCAAACTCGCAGAGATCCAGCTGCATCTGCCTCCTGAATGCTGGGACTGAAAGCATGCACCATCGTACTGGGCTTCTCATTCCTATCTTCAAGTTAAAAAAATAGTTTTTGTGGGATTTGGTGTCTAAAAAAGTGCAAAAATGCTCTAAATCCTCCATAAAAGATGATTATGATGGCTAGCTGTCTCCTTTTATGAGCACCTCATCATTTTATACATGTTGATGGATCCTAAGAATACTTAAATGTCATAAAGTATTTGAGAAAGAGGAATGGGAAGGATGAAGGAGGACTGTGGAAGTCAGTTAAGATCAACTTTTTTCATTTGGCTTCAAGCCAAGTGCACGTTCCGCTGCCAGTTAAAGAGTACCACCTGCCTTCACCCTGGCTCTAACACATTCTTTAAAGTGGCATGGTGAAAGGTATCCAGCAGCATTCAGAGCCTGCTGGTATTGTGCAGTTTTGAGCATCCACATTGCTGAAGGAATTCTAGCTTTGGACTTATACAGAGCAAAGGCGTTTGAAGGCCCGCACCCAACACACAGCAAGAGGAAGAACATTGCTGTGACAGCGGCATTTGTCTTCCGCTTTGCTGAGGACTCTTCTGCAAGCATAAAGAGTGATGCTGTTTTCCCCTATGGATAATAACAAGCAAGCCTGAGATTATGTAAGAATGGCTGAGGACAGATAAGCATATTTTCTTGTGAGTGATGAAACCAGTTACAGAGGAGAGCAGAGAACAAAACATTCTCCTGCAGCAGGGGACATATTTGATGACCTGATGCAAATATTACACACTTTTGAGAGCACTTGACATCAGAAGCAGCACTTTGCAGTGTGCACTTCACTCAGCACTTTCGCTAGTTTATTTTAATGTATACTATTAGCAGAGAAGAGGAGAACGGTAAGAAGGAGAGATTATGTAAAACATGGAAGCTGTCTCTGTGAGGAGCACAAACTGAGGGAACAAGCATACCCAGGTGCCTGAAGTCTCCCCTTTGCAGCCAAAGGAACACAGTAGAGTTAAACACATGAAGAATGAATGTGGCAACTCTTTATCAATAAATAGGATTTTAAAAAGGGACGAGTTACCAAATAACCCTCTTGGAAAACAGAAAGCCCTCAATAACCAGAAACTCACTTTTATTACCCTGTTTTTATAGGAAGAACACCTTGACTGCTGATTGTCAGAATACTACTGAATACCTATTAGGTACCATGAATAGTCTGATGGAAACTCCTTTTGCTTGCTTTGTAGTAGCACTTAAAAGTGTCTTCCAGTAGCCTAACATTCCTCCATTTCCTATAACAGATTTTTTTTTACCAAATTGTTCCCTCTAAAACAAGCTTTCAGATCTTTCCTATGAATTTGCCATTCACCTCTGAGTTTCAAAATCCTAACAGTCTCATGCCAACATATCTAAGAAGCAAGCAAACAAAAAACAATAGCAACAAACCCAGCAGAGCCCAACCTAAGAAGACGGGACTTAAGAGCTCAGTGGGAGACCCGAGGGAGGACTGGGCAGAGAGTGACAGGTTCTCCAAGTCCATTGCTCCTCGGTTCTCTAGTTATTGAACTTGCATTGTATTTGTATAATGAATCCTAACATTACTGTTAGTATTTAAAAAAAGAAAACCTCCAAAAGCATAGAAGTAGATAAAGCTTTGTGTTTCTATTTGTTTTTTTCTGAAGTCTCTCAATTATTGTTCAAAATATAAGTTTGAGACAATAGCAACAATAACCAAGTTTTATAACTCAGCCATCAGTTGTTACAAATAGATTTCCTATCACAGGCTGATGAACCATATTGTTAATTGACAATTAAGACTGATGTTCATCTATTGGACTAGCTTTAATTAATTCTTTCCCTTGGCTGATCAGTAAGTTTCGGAAGTGAGCACACATGCTTATTTGGGGGACTAAGGGATGTGTTTATGGGTCTGAAGATGAATTTGAAAGTCATGATGCCCAAGAAATTTGTGCTCATTTTTTTTGTGGGGGATGGTGGAAAAGTGTGTTACTGTAGGGTGGATAATGCAGGGTTCTTTCTACACTTAGCAATTTCATATTAACGATACAGCTGTCTACTGCGGGAAACCACCCAAACACTTGGCAGAAGCAGAATACCACTGGTTCATTTCTAATTAAACTTGTTTATTTTATTCTTCTCTCAGGGTGTGTATGGCCTTATTTCAGGTTTGAGTTCCCCCTCCCTGAGACACAAAGACTAAAATGCAAGAAAAATAGCAGAGAGAAGCTTTAAAAAAATCCCAGTCTCTCTCTCTCTCTCTCTCTCTCTCTCTCTCTCTCATATCAACTTTCTTATTCCTTCTCTTCATGAATCCCTTCATATCAGGTGCACGGTTAATTGTCTTCCCCCCATATCATGCATATATATTATATCTAGCATATATTCCTAGGGAATAATCTGATCTCAGTTAGTAGAAGTAGAAATCTAAATTGTTGTCGATTTTCTCTTATCTTGAGTTTGTACTTGGAAATGACATCCCATTTACTAAGAAATGAGGTATCAATGACTAAGTAGACTAGGGAGCAGAAACCTTCTGATTTAAGTATGAGGCAATAGAGGATTGTGGGTTTTGTGATGTAGCCCTTACAGCTGTTTTGCGAGTTCGCTGGAATTTGTATAACTTCATAATTGGAAGTGAACAATAATGCCTGTGGCAGCTGCCCAGGGGCTTGTTCCCCACAATACTCCAAAGCAGTCTAATTCAACTTTCAGATAAAAGACTAGGACCTTGAAAAACTGTCTGCTCATTTTGCCAGTTTCTCCCATTCCTCCGTAGGTTTAGCTGTTATATTACAGCATAATCGGGGAGGAGCTGGAAATGTCTCAGAAGTTAAGAGCACTTGTTCTTTCAGAGGACCCAGGTTTGGTTCTCAGCATTCAGAACTATCCATAACACCAGTTCCAGGGGATTGACCGCCTTCTTCTGACATCCTCAGGCCCAGGTACATACATGGTGCACATCCATGCATGAACGTAAACCCCTCATAAGCATAAAATAAGATAAACAAATCTAATTAAAAATATGATTGATGGCTGGAGAGACAGCACAGCAGTTAAGAACTCTTTCTAATCTTCCAGAGGACTTGAGTTTGGCCCTCACATCAGAATTGGGTGGTGCCACATTTACATCTGCCAATAGAAACAAATGTCTGTGCCCTATGTTGTAGGATGCCACAGGAGTTCCATATGTGTGAGTCTGCCCAGTCCTCCAAGGCAACCATGCCATACCTATTTTAGAGACAAGAACAAAGAATGACTTCGGATTTCTAAACAAATCCTCCAGGTATTTTTCTTATTTGACAACACGGTAACCAGATCTGTCTCACGCAAGATGAACAAATTGACAGACAAACAAAACAGTCCTATATTGTCCCAGATGGTCTAAAATGGCTTCCCTTTAAAAACGGTCTGCTCCTCACTTGTATGGGGTGTGAAATCAGGGGGTCTGAAGTCTTTCTAGTGATTCTAGCCTCCCATTCCCCTTACGGCAGACATTTGACAGAGATGGCCATGATGACCATGCACACTGAGAAATTCTGCTTTTGAATCAAAACTGCTTCTCTTCATACAAAACTAATTTGGAAAAGATAATAGATTCTATTTTTTTTAAGTCATAGGAAGCCCAGACTGTCAATGCCCTTTGAATTCTGCTTTTTTAACAGAAAGCCACACTGTGTAAAAGGTGGGTGGCTGTGCTGAACCAGTGCAAACATCTAGTCTTCCAAGGGCTTCCTGCGTAATTAGTAATGGTGAGTGCAGACATGGTGTTCTGAGATGTGTACATATCTATCCAGGCAGAGGGAAATCGTGCAATTAATTTTGAAGCTGTTATGATGTTTCAATTGATTTGGATCAGAAAAAGAACAATTAAGAAGAATCAGAAAACAATATCCCTTTTAGTATTCTAAAGGGAAGAGAAAAATTAAATATGAGTTTAATTGAAAATTCTGATCTATGTGAGGGAAAAGGAAGGTTGTGTAAAGAAGAAAGAGAATTCTAGATTTATTCTGGGTGCACTAGCATTGGGCCAGCACCTTCTGAAATACAAGTCTGGATTCCAATGTTGACCACCCCTTCAGTAGGCTAGAAGTCAAAGGGTTGAAGATGCTTCAGGAACGCCCATGATTCTTTGAACTTAAACTTTTCTAGAATTATTGTATCTGACTCATAATCCTCAACATAAAGAATTACAGCAGGAACTATGAGATGCCATTATTCTGGCACATTTATGATCTTCTGTGGGCATTTGACCTTCTGAATATAACTCTAGCTATGATGTTGAAGCACTTGTGCCTGTGTTCACAACTCATGCCTTCTAACATTGCTGTAATCTGCTTCTTTAACAGAGAAAGCTCACTGATATGCTTTCAAGCCAATTATAGGAGCTAAAGTTTTTTAAATTAATATTTTAAACTTTATAAAACAACTTTCAAGATAAAGGACTAAGAATTACATGACCATATATTATTATCTTTTATGTCTATCAATTACTCATTAATTACGTATTAAGTGTCTATTGTAATTATAATATTATAATTATTCTTGCTATTTACCTTTATTTTCACTAGAAAAAAATTCAGGGTTTCCTGTGTCCACTGTCCACATAATTTTCTTGTGAACACATATGCTAACTTGGAGCTTGCAAACCTTATTGGAATTCAACTTGAACTCTAGCTGAATATGTGTTGGCTTATGATTATAGTACCAATACTGGTGATTGAGATGGGGATAGTGGATTGGTAGAAGGCTGAGAGAAGAGGCTTCAGCAATCTTGAGTACAGCCTGAACTAAAGAGGGAGATCCTGCCTCAAAACAAACAAAACAAAACAGAATTCGACTTCAGAATATGAGTGAAGACAGCAATAGTTTTTCTTTTGGCAACCACAGGATCTACTGCTTAATAGTGTGATTTAAAAATATTAAAATGTGTAGACATGGTAGAATTTTTTTGTCTTAAAAGAGACTGAAATTAGTATTCAATGCACTTTTAAAAATTGTATGGTTCCTTTATATCTGAATAGTATAGTTGACTGACCTCAAACCTCCTCATGAATCAGCTTATGAGGCTGAGTTCTTTGCTGACATCTAACATGGAAGTCAATAGGAAACAAACAGATAAAAGTCCTATTTTGTGGAGACAGCCATCCCTGGATTCAGGCTGGAGATGGACTATAGCCAAGAATGCAGAACTCCTCATTTTTTTGTGTGTGTTTAGTACTAGGTTTTCCTTGAATTCAAGGTACTAGTTATCTTGGAAGAGACTCTTTGAGGAAGCCAGAGAAGATATGCTGTTTTTAATCTGACCATCGCCTAACTAGAGTTCATTGTATTGGATGAGGCAGTAAGAACTGGTTAATGGCAATCCTATCTATTTCATTACCATTGCTGTCTTGTGTAGTATATATGTCAGGCCTATTTAACTACGAGTCTGTTGTTAGCTGGTGCTGCATCTTTCCTCAGCTCTTTCTCAACCTTTCTTCCTTGATGTTTGAAGATAAAGAACAAAGACCAGTTGTTCGTGGACTCTGGGAGAGTTTCCCGCGTTTCCTTGCATTTTTACCAACCCTCCACAGGGATTAGTTCATCACAATGGAAAACATGGCAGCAAGCTGCAGACCTGGCAGTAGGAGCAAGAAGCTTGCTGAGAGTTTTTATCTTTAACTACAAACATAACATAGATAGGGCCAACTGGAAATCAGGTGAAGGAAGGCTTTTAATCTCAAAGCTAGCTCCCAGTGATGTTCTTCCTCCAACAAACCTGTCCTACCTAAATGTCACCAAACAGTGCCGCCACCTGGGGATCTAGTGTTCAAATGCCGGAAACTGTGTAGGACATTCTCTTTCAGCCACCATGCTTTCCTTGACAGGAGAGTGTACTGTTAGGGCTTATCATTTATTTTGCCATCTTTAACGCTTCTGCTGGTGCCCATAGTCTTTAGAGCATTGCTGTAGATGATGGACATGGAGATGACATTTGAATTTCAATGGATCAAGGTGGCATGGAGACTAAACTGCAATCTTTCCTAAAACTATTCCATTCTAAAAGGGCACATTTGGGTTTCTTGTAATTACATAATGAAAGAGACTTTGGGTTTAAGAAGCAGGAAATCCCAGCATCTATTCCCTGGCTTTCACATTCATTCTTTCACTGAATAACCATATGAATATAGAGCCAAGGCCTTCTTACCTGGTCGCTAAGGCCTCTGTCGCCTTGGCAACTAAACTTTTCAGAGATTACAGGAAAATGTTTTCTTCAGCCCTGGAGCTGTTTTTAATACTTTCAAATGTCAGGAAAAAGGCATCCATAGTCCCACAGGTGCTGGTGTGAATAGGGGCAAAAGATACAATTTACAAACATGTTTACCAGATTCTTTACCAGGAAACAGCCTTCAAAACATGTGCATAAATTTTAAAAATCAAAAGGAATGCCAATAAGTTATGGGAACTAAGCAGAAGGAGACATCCTTTTATGGTTGTCTAGAAAGATGGAGCCCCTTTGATTTGCTCCATCTACTCATTTTATTATTATTATTATTATTATTATTATTATTATTATCATCATCATCATCAT
>LOJH01006223.1:20782-32799 GCA_001685095.1 Ellobius talpinus | reverse complement strand
GGGGTTCAACCTGAAGATCCAAAAAGCAAAGCAGTCAGCCACTGGCTCTTACCTGGACCTCAGTCCGAAATGGCAATCCTGCCTCCAGGAATCTCAGAATGAGACTGTCTGAGAGCTATCTCCTCCCGTTTATAATCCTCACTAGGGCTGAGATTAAAGGTGTGCACCACTGGGATTAAAGGCATGCACCTCCCGGTTTCTATGGCAACTAGTGTGGCTACTGGGATTAAAGGTGTGTGTTACCACACTGCCTAGTCTGTAAGTTTGACCAGTGTGGCTGTTTTACTCTCTGATCCTCAGGCAAGTTTCACTTATCAAAACACAAGTGAAATGCAACTACAGCTGTCCACACAGATGTTCGCTGTCACCACAGCCACTGCAGAATGGGATCTGAACCTATCACCTGACCTCAGTCAATCTTCCGACTCTTTCACTTCAATCAGCAGCCTCACCTTCAGACAACCTATCGAAACAATTGCCAATCCTACCATTTTTCCTTCAAAATGCCTCATCCTTTCCCTCCGTTCCTTACAGTTGCACAACCCTAACCCTCCCACCTTCCCTTCCATGCCACCTCTGGGGCGCTCCGCTCTCCCAACTGGATTCTTCCAGGAAACATTTGCCTTGCAGCTTTCTCGTCCCCCACGACCGATCATGACAGTACCGAATGTGTACAGACACGGTTCCTGGATCCTAGATTTCAAAGTCGCACTTGCTCCTTGCTTCCCCTTCCACTGTGTTGGGACTCGGCATTCCTGCAGAGGGTCCCATGCAGTTCTCACTGGGTCCTGGCCACACTGTCCACTTTCCATCATGCCTGTGCAAACTCAAACAGGACTTGGTTTTCAAAGCCCGTGTTGTTTGCTTTTACTAAGAATATCAAACCAACCTCCTCTAGTGACCAAGCTTTGGTTATTTATTTGTGGTGAATTCACACATGCCTGCTATGCGGATTACTCACTGGCTTAGATCAAGGACTCAGATATTTTAATGTTTTTTTTTTGTTTTTCAATTGCAGTTTAATGGGGGAGAGATATCAAGGTAACACAGATCTCACAGGAACATAGCATAGAAGATATTCACTAACATTCGAGATGATGAAAGTTTTTTTTGTTTGCAGACACAGTGATCCTGACAAGCATGATTCTCCAGAAAGGAGACAAAAACAAGACTGTGAAGCGACACAGACAACTCCTTCACCTTCACGAACTTGCACACAATTTCCTTCCCATTGAATCTGGATAGGAAAATACATTAAAACCATCAAGCGCAGCATAGTCGAAGGTATTCTGATCATATCCTGACACTGTGCTGGAATGTTTAAGACATTCTGTGTTGTTTCTAAAAGTCCAGAGGAGAAGGGAATGTTTAAGACATTCTGTGTTGTTTCTAAAAGTCCAGAGGAGAAGGTATATCAAAGCTGTCTGTCTCAAGCAGGAGCAATTTTGCCCGTCAGGAGATACTTGGCAAAGTCTGGAGATGTCTCTGGTTATAACATACAAGGGGCCATTGCAGGCTTCCAGGAGAGTAGGTCAGGCTGGAAAACGCTAAACCTCCGCAGCAAAGGGAAATGGGATCTGGCTCAAAATGGCAGCATGCTGATGAAGTATCAACCCAGTATTAAAGAAGGCTCACCCAGAACAAGCCCCGCCAGTCACTGGAGACAGACTGCCCACTGCACCCTATCCTATCCAGGGTGTCCCAGGACCTGTTCCTACTACTCCATTATTCTATGACTGTTTAGGTCTGCATAGTTATCACCCAAGTTCCTGCTTTCACTATGCCCAAGCTATGGTATCTGTGAATTAATATCTATATTTACATGTTTCAAAATGGCACTAATTTCTCTGAGATGCAAACTACAGAAGTCAACATATAACACTGGATATAGGAAAACAGATTCTATACTACTGTAAAATAATAATAATAATAACAATCAATATTTGAAGCTTAATTTAATGAGAACACTGGTGTGAACAGTAATACAACTACAACTCCCCTTAACTGACAATGGATTTCTAAAATTACTACAAAACGTAAGGAGTCAAAAACAACTTGGAACACTCTAAAGAAAAGCGTAACTTTCTACATATGTGTGTTTTGTTGTGTTGATATTTCTGGTCACAGACCAAACTTGTACTAAAAGCAGTGGGCAGTAAGTGTGTTGTCTTTAAATACGGACTTCAATTAGAAAAGAGGAAGAAGTCCCCGAGACACTTTGCCATTCAAAAACCACAGGATGGTGCAGAAGGCGAAAGATTTCTTTTTCTCTCCAGGTCTCTGGAGGTGGAACGAACTGACATTCTTTCAAGATCTCTCCCAGTTCTCAGACCTCTGGCTGATCTGGCTGTTTACAGGTTACTTTAACTAAGCAGAAGAACCTAAGGAGACATCTTCTCAACAGCTGACTCAAGACTCGTAGCTGTCATTCCAGCTGGACGTGGGAACCAACCAGGAAACTTAAAAAAAGAAAATCAGAGATTAAGAGTGACCTCATGCCCCACGGATCTAGGATGGGATCCATGTGTATTTTAAGTGTTCTCCAGGGAGTCTACTGGGAAGTCACCCTTCACATCTACAGCTGGAGAAGAAAGGCTGAGACCAAATGAAGCTCGGGTGTGTGTCCAGGCAGGCAAGGCAGATGAGCAACACAGCACAGGCTCACAGAACTGGAAAACACTGGTCTTATTCAGGTCCCTCCAACCAGCTGCAGGAACAAACCCGGTCTTTAGGGTTTTATTTAGTTTGAGACAGGGTCTTATTGCGTAGCCTTGGCTGGCCTAGAACTCACTACCTAGGCCCGGTTGGACTCAAACTCACAGAGATCCAACCACTTCTGCCTCCAGAGTTCTGGAACTGAAGGCATGCACCACCACATCCATTGACATATTTTAAAAGGAATGCTGGAAATCCATGTGTGACATGACATCCTAATTTTTATCCACCCCAAATCATTTTAAAAGTGTAACTCACACAAACCACGCCCACAAGCACTCACCAGTTTGCAATCACAACAGAAACGACTGTGACTTAAGGCCTACTTTTCTCAGTTCTGTCCTCTCCCATCAGCTCCTCTTTCTCCCACACCCTAGGCCACCGATCCCTTTCCTTTCCCTTTCCAGCCGCCTTCGTCACTGCAAAAGACAAAAACTGAGAGGCTCACATCACATCTTCACGTGACCCTGGCCGTCTCACTGGAAGGGCCTCCAGGCCTGGGAATAATACAGGCCACGCATTGTAACCTGAGGTCCCATGATGTCAGCAACTGGGTGGTAAAATCAAGGAGAAAAGCCAGTCAAGCTCATAGCTTCACACTGCTAAGATTTCAGCAAGCAACGCAGACATATCATTTCTGATGCTCCGTTTGTGAGCTCTGCTCTAATCTAAACCGCTCCAGAATCTCCCCTCGCGCTTCCGTGTCTCCTGCCTGATCTATCTTTGGAGACGGAGCCAATGCATCGAGAGATTTTCAGACACAGGTTGAATCAACTGTGGAGCTGGGCTGAGAACCACTAAGATTGGCAGTGAACATAGACTAGATAGTCCCGGCACGGCTGACTCTCATTGCATCTTCACAGCTCTGGATGGGGACTGAGTTGCCCACAGTCACTGCCACCTCGCTGGTGGTGGGTCTCTCACTGTGCTACTATTACGCCCCACTCCCAGGCCATGCGGACTTCTCTGAATTTCTCTGACATTAATCAGACATTAACGACAGGCTTGAAACCCATAATCAGCAGAAAAGCAATAACCAGGCCATCAAATAGCACAAACAAGAACACGTGAGTAACCTCATCTCTATCATCTTGATTAAGTCTTTAGGATAACACAGTAGCTACCACCACTATCATCCTCATTTAATAAATGAGGGGAGAATCCTGAAACTTAGAGAAATTCAACAATTTGCCCCAAGTTCCCTAGACCATTAAGTTGCAGCCTGGCATGCAGGTTAGCGGCTAAGCCTTACCATCTACCTCCCACTGCCTGGAAGGAGCTAGAGACCTTATGCAAATGTCACGGAAGAAGGTCACCTAGCACGTCTGAGGGGCAGAAAAATAGCACCCAGACAGGCTGTCACAAATACACAGAATTTCTAGCCTGGAAGCTGCATAGCCACTGAGGTGGAAAAGTACCTAGGGGTAAGGTGGGTCTGCACTGTGCCCTGGGAAAAAAGAGACTGTCATTTGGGAGAGACGGAAAGAGGTGAGGGGGTCAGAGTAGGACGGTTCTGGGCACCTGGCAAAGGAATTCAGACTTCATTTGCAGGGAAGTGGGGACTCGCTGGAGAGCAAGCGCCTTACAAGATGTGAACAATTTTAAAGACAGTAAAATGTAAGATTCATGGAAGTGCCCAGACTGAGCTAGGGCAGCGGCGTTGAGTATGGACAGGAACAACTGGGCAGCTGTTACACAGCCTCAGTTGAC
Source organism: Ellobius talpinus (assembly GCA_001685095.1). Taxonomy (NCBI): domain Eukaryota; kingdom Metazoa; phylum Chordata; class Mammalia; order Rodentia; family Cricetidae; genus Ellobius; species Ellobius talpinus. The sequence continues at coordinate 28,374 of LOJH01006223.1, read as the reverse complement.
TCCTTCACTGCTAATCATGCTTGCATCTTCCTCCCGCACCTATGGACACTCAAGGCCTCTCCCATCTCACAATTCCTGCACCCCAAGAATCTGCTCGATGGGCTTCCACACTTACAGCAAAATGACAAGCAAGGGTCAGTTTCCATAACCCGATTACTGCTCTAAAGTGGGGACTGGTAAAAGAAAGAAAAGCAGAAAGGCGGCAAGGTTTCGACTTAAGGGGGATGGGTTGCGGGATAGGAAAAGGAGAGATGATCTGTGGCATCGTAGGTACCCTAAAGGGCTGGGAGAGCTGCCTTGCCAAGGTCACAATCCAACAAGCATTTATTAACTAATCCCTGTATGGCTGGCATTGGTGGGGGGAAATGTGAGCTGAGCACAGTAACAGATGCCAGGCTTAAGACCGCTGCTCCCCTCATCATAGGCTCATCAGTTCAAGAAGCAAGGTAAAACTGTCCCTAAGTAACAAAAGTTTAAGGATTCCAAAGTATCTTTCGATCTACCTACCTATCTGCTGAATTATAGTCAACCACGGTACAGTAAGCACAGTTTCTTCTGAAAGTCTTCCCCTAATTATTCAGATAGGGGATCCTTTCTCCTCATTAAGGGAGAAAGACACGTGTCTTACACAACCCCTCCTAATGGGTGGCCCTATCTTAAGCATCTTCAGGTCTCATGATCCTGTCTCATTTCTTCACGGCCTGAACACCTGGCGTTTCTGAATGCATTCATCCATAGCCTGTTTCCTGGTGAGAATGGACACGACAAAGGAGCCGGAACTTGATCTGATTAGTCGCCGCCTGCTACACAGCACCCGCTAAATTCACAGCACCCAGTTAAAAAAAATTAAAAACTAAAAACGCCCTGTTAAGATTAATACCTCATCAAACTAGGCCGCTTTTCCGTTGCTTTCAGCCACACACTGAGGATTAAGTGACTGAACAGCAAAGTCATTTAAGTCATTTGAAGGCAGAGGTCGGGAGGCCATACCAGATCGGTGGCGAGACTTGCCAGTTTCTTATAGGGTGAGTTATTTGACAATGAGGCCAGCCAGCTCAGGTTTTATTTCCGTTGCCCTTCTGACGTCAGAAAAAGCACGAGTTGCAGTACTGTTTCTTCTATTCAGGTGACAAATTACAGCCTTGCAGGCCCTGCGTTCCACAAACCATCCATTTATTTCCCCCTCTCTATAATATGCCTTATAAGTTTAAAATAAAAATGCGGAGGTGTCAAATCTTGCAAATGCATACCGTTTCCTAGCGGTGGGTCGTTTCCTCTCTTCCACGTACAATACCGTCTATCCGTCTGAGTCTACTACGCCCCAAAGCCAGTGTGTTTTCCACCGATGGAACAGGCTAGCGAAAGCCCGGGTCCACACCGCAGAGCGAGACACAAAGGGCTGGAGTAAGCACCACCTTCCTCGGCCCGAGGCAGCTTGTGAAAGGCAGTCCACGGCGTGACGCGCTTACCGCGAAATTCCTTTTGCAGCCATATGAACTCGTGTCTGGTGCGAGCACAGTTGGGCCGAAACCCAGAGGCGGGCGATGCGCCGGCAACCGCGCGCTGTTCACAAGGGTGCGGAAGAGCCCCGCGCCCGGAGCCGGACTGTCTGGTGGGTGAGGGCGGCGAGCCACACGAGATCTCGGGAGCGTTCCTCTCCCCGCGTGGAGCCGGCCAGTTGAAAAGCCTTTTGCCGCAATGTTTGGGGCCAGGTGCGGGGGAGGGGAGAACAGGGCACTCCGGGTCCTGCGCAAGCAGTGGCCTTTTGTTCTCCCGCCCCAGTGGACCGGGCTCTCGCAAAGGAAGTAGCCTATCATCGGCTCTTTATTCTGGAAAGAACCTCCAGGACGGGAGAGGAAAGTGAGTCACTGCCAGCATCCTCCCACTAATCCCAGCCGAGACAGGGGCCGAGCCCGTGGAGGTGCAGCCAACGTGCACCTGTTTACGGCGCTGGGCAGCCGGGCTCCGAGACTCCGCTGCCCGGCCAGTCCCGAGATGTAGTCTGACTCACTCCTCGGTGTACCTTCTGTCCCTCACCCTGCATGCTTGGTCCCTAAACCTCGAAAATGGAACCAGATCTGGTGCCACACTCCGCCACCATGAAAACAAGTCCAAAAAGTAAACCACAGTGTGCGACGGTACAATCTGGGGTCCCTGCGTTCCGGGAAGGACACCGGACTCAGCCTTCGTGAAAGGCAGCGCCGCGCTCTCTGCCCGGGTCCATGAGACATGGAGGCTGTCCGCATTGCCGCCTCCCCTTCCCTCCACGCCGCCGCTCCCACTGCCCTCCGAACGTACCTTACCTCGAGAAATAAAAGGGAAAGGCGCCGCCAAAGTGTCCGCCCTTCCAGGCCGTCCCCGGCAGTTAGATGTCCTTTGTGTCAAGGTCTGGCTAGGGAAAAGGTGGCCCCTCGTCAGCAAGGCTGGGCGGGGAGGATCCGCGTGGCGGGTTTCGGAGGCCGGCCGGGTTGCCGGCGACCTTCAGGCAGAGTGGCGTGGCCGCAGCTCTCCCGGCTCTCCTCCTCCCTGGGCTGATTGCATCAGAGTTCCCCCCCACCCACACTCTGCCCGCCAACCTCACACTTACATCCACACGCCCGGCGCGGAGCGGCTCCAGCCTGACTCATTGGCTACCACGGGGCACGTCGCCCTTTTTGCTTCTGCAGTTTGGGGACAGGAGCGCGGCCTTTCAGACCATCATCCCTCCCTGCCCGTGCGCCCTCCGAGCTGAGATGCTTGCGGCGGAACGATGTGGGTCACATGCCGCTGGTCGCTGCACCTTCGTGTTTCTTTCCCAGGCTGTAGGACAGCGCGGTGACCCAGGTTGGCGGAGACCGAGCATCCAGGAAGCGCAGTGAGAGCGGATGCACGAACAGCGCACAGATGCTGCCCGAGCAAGGAGGCTGCGCGCCGCCCAGCACCTGCCCGCGCCCTCCCGGGGGCTCAGCTGGGGCCACAGCTGCCGCACCCGCACCCTCGGGGTTGGAGGTGGAGCGGATCCCTCGCCCAGGCAGTGGCAGGGGGGCTGTCTCTTGGGGTACGCCAGGGCCGCAGCGAGCGGAGTTGCATTGTGGGAAGGGTGCAGCGTGAGGGTAGCCCCGCGACCCTGAGGCGAGCTATGGGACGCTGGGACACCTTTGGAAACCTGGTGTCCTGAGCCAGCGGGTTAAGGTGCCTCCCCTCTCACTACGACACCTGCAGTCCTCCTAGAACAGAGCTGGGGACCCCCTTGGGGCGCTGGGTGTGACAGTGACCCAGGGGTCTGCGCCAATGGCCCTGATGTCCTAACCACGTGACTCTACCCTTGGTGGGCCGGGGAAGGGGAACAGGGTGCAAGCCGCATCAGTCTCGGGTTCCTCTTCCTGTCCTCTTTGTCTGAGGTGCAACCCCTTATCTGACTAGGCACTGGCAGGCATAGTCGCTTCTCCTTAAAATGGCGACAGGAAATCCCACCTGCGAGCCAGCCAATGAGACCACCACCACCACGGAGCCTGCAGGATGGAAGCCTGAGCCCCTCTCACACCGAAGGATCCTGTTACCGGTTTGCTCAGAGATTCCCCAGTCTGACCATTAATAAATTTTAACGAAGAAGCTTTTATTCAGATACTGGTTCTGGGTCGGGATTCCGGAACGCAGCACGGGGCCACCTCGGCCAGCGGTTTATAAAGGCAAAGAATACAAAGTTACAATTTGTTCTCCTGCAAGCTTGTTTACGTAGATGCAGAACCAGCAGGGAAAAAAATTAACCCTTAGCAGCCCTTAACATTTGACGGTCTAGCTTTGCATCATACTTCTCTTAAAAACAGAGATTTTAAACTTTTAAACATAAAGTTAGCCATCAACATAACGTTAGCCATTACATCTCCGTCTTTCTGTACCATCAAAACAAGAAAACGGCGGTTGGATCATAATTTAAAAATGAGTCTACCTGGAGCTTTCCTAACGCATGAGTCACGGCTGGTTTGCAATGGTTTCAGATTTTCAGTTTTCACTGGAAAAATGAGAGGACAACTAAGATTTAAGCTCCTTAGTGACTAAAATTCTTGCTCTCTTCCAGTGGCAGTAAATGGTCGTGGTTAGTTACTTGGCTTCCAGAGAAGCAGCTGGGAGGTGTGTTCTTTAATATGCCTGAAAACTGAAAGGTCATTGCAAACAGAAGGGCAGCCCAGCCCAGAACAGGGCAATTTCTTCTGCATACACAGCATCTTTAACCTGTACCACTTTGGTCCTGTTGCTGCTTCTTCATCTGCAAAACTTAGGCATCACATTAATAATCTGCAGGTTTACACTAGGGTTGAAAGTGGTAGTTTTAAGTTACGGTTGTAGCTTTGAGGAAATTAGACTGAGTAGGTAAACTGAGGCTCAGCTCAATAAGCCTGTTGAAAGGTGTACATTGTTAAAGGAAGGTCTACACTCATTTGTGTCTCAGAGAATCTAATCTCAAGACTTTTAGCTCAGATTTTTTCACTCATTCATTTATTTTTTAAAAATATAACAAAATAAAATAGAATAGGATAAAACAAAGCCTACCACTTTGGAGTTGGACAAGACAAACAGCAGGAAAAGAGCCCAAAGAAGGCACAGGAATCAGAGACCCTCTTGTTCACACTCAGGGATCGCACAAATCCTTTACACCAGAAGCCGTAATATATATGCAGAGGTGTATCAGGCTTTTTCTTTTGATCCAAAACCAACTCCCAAATCATGACAAAGAGACTTAGTTTTGAATGCTCAGCCTAGTTTAGGCACATTTCTGGCTAGTTCTTTTAACTTAAATTAACCTATTTCTCTTTATCTACCTTTTGCCTTGGGGCTTTTTACCTTTCTTACCTCTGTGTATCTTGCTTTCACTGTTTCTCTATGTCTGGCTGGCATCTGCCTGGGTTAGCTCAGATTTTAACTTGCCAGCTCCTGTACACAGTTACCCATTGCTGTATGAATTCAATAGTTAGGAACCCAGCTCCTTCCATTCACCAGCTTCTGTGCTTAGCACTTCATATTTAATATTCACATTTTATCCTTTATACACTTCAATGGGGTATTCATTATCCTCTCTATAAACAGAAAGCAGATTCGAAGAGGTAAAATTGACCATACTGTCAAAAGTCAGGAAGTAGATAAAGGTGGGGACTGGATTCTCACTCAGGTCTGGTTCAAGACAATTAACAGTCCTTAGAAGCATGGTGCAATTAGATGTGGGTCTTCATACCCTCTGGGGATGTTAGTTGACACCTGCAACTGGGGAGGGGGGCAGGTTATATCAGTGTCAGTGCTTCAGAGAAAGACTGTTGCTGTGTAGAGACATCCTGGGGTTATGCAGAGGCACTGTTAAATGGTTATAGCTGAAGCTTCCCTTTTGAAGTCCTTTCAATAGGTCAGCAAGTTAGCCCAATTGCTGTAGTCTCAGGGCCTTTGAATGATGCCATGATGGTTCCCCACTTACTGTGTGCTTACTAAGAAGCCAGCAACAGGGCAATGCTATCCTAATCCCTGACTGAAGGGTTAAAGAATTTACCCCAAGACCACACAGCCGTAATCAGCATGTCTAAGTCTTAGGCCCAGAAACGGTTATCTATGTCTGGTTCTGAGAGGTTCCTGGATTCTGGGACAGCCCTGCTTACAGAACTAGAGAGGGATCCAGGCCACTGCATTTCAAATGAGAGCCTCTGTTTCCAGTTTTTTTCTAGGCTCTAGGGGCCCATTTGCCCTGTAGTAGATTTATGAGCACCACTTGTATTGATGTTAGGATCTAACTTATTTACCTACCATTTCCTTTTGAGTATACTGTCCAAAATGGTACTAAGGTAGTTAGGGCACGTTGGTGGAGTTTACCAAGCTGTCCTAACGGACAGAAAATAGAACTTCTTTGAAAAGACTAATTTCAGTTTCATAAGGAAACAACAACAAAAACCAGGATGACCGAAACTATCCTGAATAATAAAAGACTGCTGGAGGTCTCACCTTCCCTGATTTTAAGTTATACTATGGAGCTATACTAATAAAAACAGCATGGTATTGGCATAAAAATAGACTCATTGAAGACCCAGACACAAGTTCACAACCTATGGATCCCTTATTTTTGACACAGAGGCTGAAAATACACACTGAAAGAAAGGCAGCATCCACAACAAATGGTCCTGGTCAAACCGGATGAGTGCATACAGGGGGATAAAAATAAATCTATAGTTATCATCTCGTGCAAAATTCAACACCAGATAGACCAAGGACCTTCCTCTAAAGCCAGATATACTGAATCTGATAGCAGAGAAAGTGGGGGATAGTCTCGAACTCATTGGTCTAGGAAAAGACTTTCTGGACAGAACTCTGGTAGCACAGGCACTAAGAGCAACTTTAATAAACACATGGGACCTCATGAAATTGCAAAGCTCTCTAAGGCAAAGGGCAACATCATTTGGACAAAGAGGTAGGAGGCTACAGAGCAGGAAAAGATATTTATCAGTTACACATTCAAGAGAAAGTTAGTTAATAACTAACTTACATAAAGCCAGAACCAGGCATCAAAAAAACAAAAAACAAAAAAACAAAAACAACAACAACAACAAACCCAAATAACCCAATTAAAAATGGAGTACAGGGCTGGAGAGATGGCTCAGTGCTTAGGAGTACTGATTGCTCTTCCAGAGGACCTGGGTACAATTCCCAGCATCCACAAGGCAGCTCACAACTGCCTGTAACTCCAGTTCCAGGGGATTCAACACCCTCACACAAACACCAATACACACAAACACTAATGCACAGAAAATAAATAAATTATTTTTCTAAGCAGAGTTCTCAAAAGAAAAAACACAGATGGCTGAGAAACCCTTATGGAAATGTTCAACATCCTTAGCCACCAGGACATGCAAATGAAAACTACTTTGAGGTGTCATCGTACCCCAGTCAGACCGGCCAAGATCAACAAAACAAATGACAGCTCCTGCTGGCAAGGATGTGGAGAAAGGCGAACACTTATTCATTGCTGGTGAGGTGCAAACTTGTACAGTCACTATGAAGACCAGTGTGGCAGTTCCTCAGGATGCTGGGAATAGAACTACCACAAGATCCCTCTATGCCATTCTCGGGCATCGTCCCAAAGGACTCTACATTCTAATACAGAGACACTTGCTCAGCCGCGTCCACTGCTTGCTCTGTTCATAGTAGCCTAGATGTCCACTAGCAGATGAATGAATAATGGAACTGGTACATTTACACAATGAAATGTTTTTTCAAAAGTCATGAATTCTCAGGTAAATGGATGGAACTAGGGGGAAAAATCATGCTGAGTGAGATAACCCAGACCCAAAAAGACAAATATTGTATGTATTCTCTTGTATGTGTGTGTTAGCTTTTGATAGGCATACCTACCATCTGTACATCCACAGAGGTTAGATATTAAGTAAAGGAAGGGGAAATATAGCTCTGGAGAGACCGGAACAAGAGGTTTAGATGGAGGGGAGGAAGGGAGGGACAGCTAACACTAAGAGCCATTTGAGGGGTCATATGGGAACCTACTGCTTCAGAAGCATCTTTTTTTAAACATTTATTTATTTATTATGTATACAATATTCTGTCTGTGTGTACGCCTGCAGGCC
>LOJH01006221.1:16404-32800 GCA_001685095.1 Ellobius talpinus | reverse complement strand
TATTTAATTTGCTTATCTGGTCTTGATTTAATTTTGGCAAGTGATATTTATCCAAAAGTTGTCCATTTCCTTTAAGCTTTCCAATTTTGTGGACTACAGGTTTTCAAAATATGACCTAATGATTCTCTGGATTTCTATCATGTCTGTTGTTATGTTCCTCTTTTCATTTCTGATTTTGTTAATTTATATATTCTCTCCCTGCCTTTTGGTTAGCTTGGATAAAGGTTTGTCTATTTTGTTGATTTTCTCTAAGAAACAACTCTTTGTGTCATTGATTCTTTGTATTCCTTTCTCTGTTTCTATTTTGTTGATTTCAGCTCTCAATTTGATTATTTCCTGCCATCTAGCTCTCCTGGGTGAGTTTGCTTCTTTTTGTTCTAGAGTTTTAAGGTTTTCTGTTTATTCACTAGCGTGGGATTTTTCCATCTTCTTTATATAGGCATTTAGTGCTATGAACTTTCCTCTTAACACAGCTATCATTGTGTCCATAAATTTGTGTATGTTAGGCGGTTATTGTCATTGAATTTTAGGAAGTCTTTAATTTCTTTCTTAACCCATTGATGCTTCAGGTGAGCATTATTTAATTTCCATGTGTTTATGGGCTTTCTGGAATTAATGTTGCTGTTGAATTCTAATTTTTGAGAAGGTTCCATGAGGTCCTGAGAAGTTATATTCTTTTATATTTGGATGGAATGTTATATATATGTCTGTTAAGTGCATTTGAGTTATAACATGTTAGTTCCCTTATTTCTCTGTTAAGTTTTTGTCTGGCATACCTGCTCAGAGGTAAGAGTGGGGTGTTGAATTTCCCACTATTAGTGTGTTGTGTTTGATGTGTTATTTAAACTTTATAAATGTTTCTTTTACATGTGAGGGTGCCCTTGTATTCAGGGCATAGATGTTCAGTATTGAGATTTCACTTGATAGATTTTTCCTGTAACTAATATGGAATGCCCTTCTTTGTCTCTTTTCATTGATTTTAGTTTAAAATCTATTTTTTTGATATTAGGATAGCTACACCAACTTCTTTCTTAGGTCCCTTTGATTGGAAAATTTTCCCCAACCCTTTACTCTGAGACAATGTCTATCTTTGAGTTTGAGATGTGTTTCTTGTATTCAGCAGAAGGATGGATTCTGCTTTTTTATCTAATCTGTTAGCCTGTGTCTTTTTATAGGTGAGTTGAGTCCATTTATATTAACGGATATTAGTGACCAGTGATTGCTATCTCCTGTTAATTTAATTGTCATTGTTGGTGATGCTATTTTGTGTGTTTTTCCCTTCTTTGGGACTTGCTGCTTGCTAAAAGATCATCAATTGTCTATGTTACTGTTGATGTAGCCAACTTCTTTGGGTTAGAGTTTTTCTTATGAACTTTGTGTAGAGCTGAATTTGTGTCTATGTATTGGATAAATCTGGTTATGCCATGGAATATCTTATTTTGTTCTTCTATGGTGATTGAAAGTTTTGCTGGGTATAGTAGCCTGGGCTGGCATCCATAGTCTCATAATGTCTGCATGACGCTTGACCAGAACCTTCTGTCCTTCATTATTTCCATTAAGTCAGGTGTAATTCTGATAGGTTGGCCTGTATATGTTAGTTGGCATTTTTCCTTTGCAGCTCTTATATTCTCTATTTTGTATGTTAGTGTTTGGATTATTATGTGGAGAGGAGCCTTTTTTGATACAGTCTATTTGGTGTTCTGTAAGTTTCTTTTATCTTCATAGTCATATCTTTCTTTAGGTTGGGAAAGTTTCTTCAATGATTTTGTTAAATGTATTTTCTGTGCTTTTGAATTGAACTTCTTCTAAACCTATTATTCTTAGGTTTGGTCTTTTCATTGTGCCCCATATTTCCTGTATATTTTGTGTTAACCTTTTGTTACATTTAATGTTTTCTTTGACAGATGAGTCTATTTCTGATATTGTATCTTCAGCGCTTGAGATTCTCTTTTCCATCTCTTGTATTCTGCTGTTTATGCTTGCATTTATGGTTTTCTCATGATTTCTATAATTCTCTTGGCTTGTGTTTTCTTTATTGTCTCTATTTCAGTTTTCAAATCTTGAATAGTTTCTTTCATAGGTTTGATTGCTTTTTCTTGGTTTGCTTTAAGGGATTTGTTGATGTTTTCCAATTTTTTGTTTGTCTTTTCTTCCATTTCTTTGAGTGAATTTTTCATTTCTTCTTTAAGGACCTCAAACATTCTTCTAAAGTTATTTTTAGGTCATTTTCTTCTGCTTCATCTATATTTGGTTTTTCAAATCTTGCTGTTGTAGGGTCATTAGTTTTTACTGCTCCCATTTTGCTCTTTGTGGGGTTGAGTGTGTTCTTACTTTGTCTACCCATCTTTTCCTCTTATTGGTGTAGTTGGGGCTGTCTGTGGTTGTGATGATCAATGCCCCAGGTGCCAGTGGATCCAAGGCTCAGATGGCTATTCCCTGTGGTGTAGCCAGGGCCATGGTTCAAGTTACCTCGATGGTCACTCCATGTTCCTGGAGGTTGCTAGGCAAGCTCCCGGGGTACACTCTGCAATACCAAGGGTCGTTCTGGCCTGCTCCTATGGACATTGATTGCTTGGGGCTCTTTCTGCTGAGGTTGCTGCTTTGGGCCTGCTCTGGTAGAGTTCCTGGCTCAGCCCTACTCATTGAAAGGTTTGGGATTTGTGCCTGGACCTGCAGAGGTCTCTGGTTCCTGCCTACTCCCTCGGAGGTCCTAGACTTGTGCCCCTCATTGATATTTTAATAGACCTCTACTACAATATCAAGGAGTCTTACAGGACAATAAGTATTTGAACAAGTATGGACACGTTCATTTGTAAACCTGAAACAACTGGCCTGAAGTCAAACAAATGTGTCAGTTGGAAATTTCTCCTCATGGCTATTACACAGCAGAAGTTTCAAGGGTATGAGTCTTCGAAGCAGCTTGATAAGATAACTGTACATAGAGTTCAGAAGCAGGTGGTATTTGAGGTTACATATGAGCTTTCCCTCTGAGGCCAGTGAGGGGTTTGACACACAACTGAATATTGAAGAATCCATGTGATAAGGACTGCTTAAGTTGGGCTTTCTTTTTTGAATGGGTAAGTGTTTCAATTTTGTGTTTGTTTATTTGCTTGTTTCTGTTTTCAATGATGTAATACCTAAATTTATAAAGAAAAGAGGTTTATTTTGCTTGACTCATTGTTATGAAAAAGCTTGATTGATCAAATTTACTGATGACTTTCTTACAGGTACAGTATCAGGATGGTAGAAGGAATCAGAGGCAGCAGCATGTGTGTCTGATACTCACCCAAAAATTTATGACAGAGCCACTTTCAAATAAATTATTAATCTCATTATTCCATTAAGGCAACAATACAATTAATTAAGTCAGATTCTTAATTGTTTTTAAAAGGTCCCACTTGGATTTACTTCTTAATAACTCATAAAGGATATTAAATTTCAGCATATTAGTGTGCTAGCCATGTTCATATTATCAAAACAAGCAGCTTATTATTATGCATTTGAAGTAATAGATTTAGTAACTAATCACTTCTGCACCCAAGAGTTCAAAGCATTTAGCCTGAATCTTCTGCTAGAGGTCTTTACTGGGCAGAACCATGATGTCAACAGAATATCCTCATGTAGAAGTTAAATCAATAGCAAGACCTATTTCTTAGGTTTTCACATAGCTAGTGTGATCTATTTTCTTTAGGTCGGAGGTCTTCTGTTGTTGTAGGAGCAAATGGCTAGAAATAGTTTATGCAGAATATTATTAGGTCCTTAAGAAATAGCACCTTTCTTCCCAGAATTTGAACTGTGTTAAGTCAGATTATTGTCAGAATACCAAAATATACAAGATTATTAATTTAAAAGAGGCAAGAATTATTTGAGGATAGATTTCAGAAGTTTTAATCTACAATTTCTTGCCTTTCTGCTCCATAGATTCAGCATAATAGACAAGAGCCTATTTGTGACAAAACATTTGCTCCATGGCAGAATGGAAGCAAAGAATAAGAGATAAAGTAGTAGGGTCCCAATTTGTTCTACCAGGTAAACTAAATTACCTCCCCACTAGCACCCTCACCCGTGAGTGACACAGACTGGATATCAGGCCTTAAAAGCAGGTCTTTGATGATTTTAAACTCAAACCATAAGAGATAAATTCTACTTTGAAACAATCCAACTTTCCCTTCTGTGAAGAAACCACCTCTCTGTGTGTGAATGTTTTGTATCTACACAATGTTTTGAATGTGTGTTTTGTTTTCAAATATATGCTAAGTTAAGACAAATCTTCCACATAAGCTACTTATCCCCATATCAGTTATAAAATGTAATATCCTGTGGTAAGTGATCACCAACAACTTGACAAGTACAGAGTTTATATGGGAATCGGTGGCAATCAGATCTTTGATGACTTTACAATTTATATATATTCTGCACACAATATAATTATATCAATGATCTTTCTTTTCCTTCATTCTCTCTTACTTGTTCATATTTTGAGTATTTTTAAATGTTATTTTCAGGCTTTATATTATATGATACTTGTGGAAGCCAGAAAATATATCATAACTCAGTGTGGCTCCACAGGTTTTTATTAACTTCATGGATGTTTGAGTCTTAATGAACAAATAATGAGAATTATTGCTCTATTAAATAAAGAGCAGAGTAGGAAGATGTGAGGATGAAGAAAGTAGAAGGAAAAAAATAGATGGTGATGTGGCTAGAACTGCTGCTTAAAGAAAACCAAATCTAAATGGAGATATTGTATAAGGAACTGGACTTCTGTGACTCAAAATCACATTGTACTATGAACTTTGAGAAACTCCTGCTAATAGTCTATTGAAGACCTTCAGAGAACCCTTATATAACTGCCAGTGTTCCCCATGCCTGCCTCATTGTTCAAGTCTGAAGCAATAAATTCATCATCTGATGTTTAATGATGCTGTTATTTGTCTCAAATACATATAACCTCTAATCCCCTTTCCACAACAGTAAATGTTTCATAAACAGCTACTTAATAAAGTTGATAATATAAACTCTAATTCAAACTTGCTTAAGAGTTAAACTATCCATAAATCCCTGAGACTGAATCACTGCTACTACAAGTCTCAGCAAAATCAGTTAAGTCATTGTATTTGTTACTTTTTCTCTTTGGTAGTATATTTTTTGCGTATTTGTAACCTGCTATAATTTTTGCTATGTGCATTAATCACCTTTTCTGTTACTGTGACAGAATATTTGACAGAAACAGCATAGGGAAGAATGGGTGTATCTTTTCTTGCATTTTGTCCTGTAAAATCAATGCTAGACTAGAGAGCACATGGTCAAAATGTTGACATTGAATACTCAATGTCCCCATTAAGTTGCTGTTTCTAAACTATTGGGGCCAAATGTAACTGCTTTAGATCACTGAGGAACCAATTGGAGGGGGAATATCTGGAAGAAGGTTAGGTCTTCCTATCATAGGGCAGGTCTTGAGGTTTTGTAGCTGGGCTCTACTTCCTCTCTGCTCTCTCCATACTGAAGGCACATCTTTCCTGCTTTGATAGATTGTGCCCCTGAGACTTAAGCCAGATCAACCTTCTCTTCCTTAAATACACTTGTCAAACATTTACTGAAAGCATTGAGAAAAGTAACTAGCACACATGTAAATAAAATCTCTTTCAGATAGTGCCTCTGTATATATCAAACTAAACTGGAATTTGTGATCCTTCAGCAGCAGTGTTCTTGAATTTTAAGAGTGTCTCCTAATATCTTACGATGCTCTTCCTACCCAGTTATTATTATCATTTCACAAATACAAGCCTGAAATTGTCAATCAAACTCAGAAATCAAATGAATGATATTGTTTTTTGTCCCATACCAGCCTCTGTTTATAGCATCCTAAATGTCACATATTTACAGTGACAAGAATTAGGTAAAAGGTGTTGGCAATCCTTCCTGGATACAAAACTGATTGCATCAAAAACTTAATACATCTTGAAATTTTCACGCACTCTGAAGAATTTTGTATAAACAAATAATCAATACATCAAATGTCTCTCTTTTCATTTTTATAGAGAAGTAGATTAGTCTTTCCAACTCCCTGATTTTTTTTAAGTTTTATGCTTTCTAACTTAGTAATCTTTAGAACTGACTCCACACTTCGCGTGAACTAACCACCTTCTCGATGGGAAGACATTTCTGTCTCTAACACAAACCTAATCTATACCCTTCCCCCACATAGGGCCTTATCTTCTATCTATATACAAATAAAGCAAAGTAATTTCATACATAAATAATAGGAACTTCCAAGGGTGCAGAACTGTTCTTTCTTCTGGTATCCCATAGGCTGTAGGTGGAGACTGTTCATTCATATCCTAGCTACCCAGACCAAAATAACAACACAGAAATATTAATTACAACACTGCCTGACCAATAGCTTAAGGATATTTTTAGCTGACTCTTACATCTTAAATGAACCCATTTTTATTATTCTGTGTATTGTCATGAGGTTGTGGCCTACCAGTAAGGTACTGCTGGTGACTGCTGTCTTTCTCCTTCAGGAGTTACAGGGCATATCTTTGACTCTACCTACTCTATATATCTCTGTTCTGATTTCTTGCCTGACTTTACTAAGCCATTGACTGAAACTGCTTCTTTAATAACCAATGGTAATAAAACATATTTATAGTATACAGAGGGGAAAAATAAAAGGAAGGTTTTAATTTTAACATAGTAAGATTACATATAACAATACAGGAATCAAGTAAGAATTGAGGTTGTAATATTTATATCTACTTTATTTTTATCATAAATAAGGAAAACTGTAATTGTAACTATCTATTTTTCAACTCTATCAAAGATTCCATGAGGATATAATATTACCTAAGTTAACAGGAAGTTCATTGTAAGCATCTTACAAAACTCTAGAATTGACAGAGGCGTGTTGTTGCCTGGACAGTCACACAAAGTTCTTCTGTAACATTGAAACATCCATCTTCAGCTTAAAGGCCCATAATATCTGGCAGACTTTTCATTGGAGCAGCAGTTTGAAGATCTGCTCTGCCTTGCACTAGCAAAATTCATCAGTTATTATTTTCGTGTCCTGTAGAATTTCTGGCAGTTTCTTTCATGAAGCAGGAACCCTGAAAGATTGTCTCACCTTCTTTAGGCAATTGTAGCCATCATTTTTCTGTTTGTCCTGCATGTCCCGTTCATATAGCATGCCATCAAGCAGTCCAGGCAAGAACAGTGTCTTTCTCAAATAGCTAACAAACTCCAAAAGGAGGCTCTTTGATGTCCATCATCCTCTTGAAGCAGGTCAGTGCTGCCAAGAGCAGAAGAGTCTCATTATCATAAAAGTTCTAAGTTCTTAAAACATTTTAAATGCCATATTCATATTTGAAGAATAACTATCCATCTGAACTATATCTCTGTATATCTAGAACACCTAACTAACATGACTAAAAGTTTGACTATTATAGATGACTACCTATTTTAACCTGTATTTCTTAATAATACATTACATCTTTAAGTGAACTGCAAAAGCACAATGCTTTAATCAAGAGTAGAAATGTACATATAACAGAGTTGACCTTAAATTTGTATTAATAAACCAAGATCCATACCACCAAAAAGTATTCATCTCTATAGCATATCCCCCATTAAATGTAAACAAATATTTATAAACAATCATTTAGGGAAATTTAGGCCATGTTCTCTAGACTATTTCATGCTGATTTGGGACACTGTTAATCAGGTCTGTTGTGGGGTATCCTGTGTGGTAGGTCCATGTCAGCCAACAGTCCTGAAGCTATCATGGATGTTGGACCATCTGGGCCATCGCCTCACGGTGTCTTGTTTGATCAAACCTTATTATCCAGTAAGGAATCCACAGTTTTCTATCCTCTGTGAAAATAAACACAGAACCTCTTTTCCAAAGCAAAATATCCTTAGACCCAAATTTTGAAGTCAAGATGCTTTAATATGTGTGTGTGTGTGTGTGTGTGTGTATTGGTTTAGCTTAGCAGCCCATACAATCATGGTCAAAAAAATTAAAGAAAACACAATAATATACATAATTCAGACTCTCTGTTTATTTTCTATCTTCATGTGGCTTATTTTTATTTACTCCCTTAATCTATGACTGTTTATACTTTTAAAGACTTTTTCTTAATTTTTATAGCGATTTATAGATGTTCATTCAACTATCAGGAAACAGGAAGCCTTTTTAAAGGAGTCTCACATTTTTGGCTACTACTGCTGAGTTAGTAAACCTTCTTCTAAAGTAATCTTGCCTCTGTTTGCTTCTAGTGAACAAAGCAAATCTGAAGAAAATATATAGCTACCAAGAAGTCATGCTTAATTCTGTACTTTGTGTCTAAAATTTTTTCTCAATCTCTCTAAGGTTCTATCAGAGTTGATGCACATATGAAGCCACAGATATTTGAAACATTCACAAAATCTGCACAAATTCAAGCCAGACAAAATTCCAGCACAGACAAGGGAAAGTGAGCATAAAGTATTGATGTCTCATTTTATATGCTTGCAATAAAAATAATGATTTCTTTAAACATATGCATATAAAAATTATATACTAGTAATCTATTTTAAGGTCCAACCACTGGTAGGAGAAACACTCCTTCATTTCACATATGTGCAAGCATGTACAACTGCATAAAATATCATTTTTGAATAGGTGATCAATTTATGATGACTTCACAGATTAAGAAAGAGCAATAGACCATCCTAGAATAACAACTACTCTTCATATTCATTTACAAAATATTTATGTTTGTAAAAGAGCATTTCTAAAAGAAACTTTTATAAAATAGAAGTTACTCTCACAGCCTAAGTTTTAGCACATTATGTCACTGGCTTTTTACATGCTACAGTCAAATCCATTTTCCTATTCAGAGACTAGAATAATACAGTGATCTCTTAGGTCAAGCTTAGAACATTCAAGATAATGAGATTTTTATTTCCATGTCTTTTCAATCTTTTTATCCATTCTTGCACTGATCCTTCAAAATAGGTTAGCAAAATAAAATTGTTTCTATAATTACAGATTTAAGAAAAAATGTCACAGACATTAAAACAGGAAGAAACCTTAAGAATCCATTAGGAAAGTTGCAGTTTACGTTTCATATGCCCTTATTGCTATGAAAAAAGACAAAATGTGGCAAGCAGTTTCTGTTTAGGAGTTTTCTTAATGGACTAATTAGAAATCTAAAGTGAGACTAACCAGATATTTGAGAAATAATTTAATCTGTTTATGTAACTCTGATTGTGATCTTTGTCTATACTGATTACAATGGTGCTTGAAAATGGTATTTTATGACATATATTATTTTATAGACCTGCCATAACACTATATAAAGTTCAGGTTGCTTAAACTGTGATTTATTTCCTGACAAGTCTGATGATAAGCTCCAAGAACAAGTTACCAAAAGCACTGGTTCCTTCTAAGACATCCTCCTTGACTCAGTGATGACCTTCACCTGTCTATGACCTTGAATGTCTCTACCTCTTTATTATCACTATTCTGATGTCTCCTCACAAAATCTCCAGTCCTATTGAAATGGTGACCTTACCAAAACCTCATTTAAACTATTATCCCATCAAAAAATTATCTTCAAATATATCTCAAATAACCAGGGTTGTAATATCAACATAAGGAAGTTAATGAAAATTTAATTTAGTCTATAGCAAAATGTATAGGTCAGTCCTCTAATATTAAATATGTTAGCTTTCTAAATTTTGTGTCTCATCTATGTTATAGCATGCTGAAATGAATCAGAACCATACTATGAAAAAATAAAGAATGCTTACTAGATCTGTTTCTTGACTGCTTAATAAAATACATTTAAATATCATATTTGGGTGTTGCTCAAAATGATGGCAGAACAAGCAATATACTTTATCTGAAATTTTATTGAAAACCTAAACTTAGGTATAAAGTTATTATTACTGTTAATTTCCCTGCTTGTCTGTTTCTCTTCAGAAATTTCTTACAAATCAAGTAATTTATCTTAAATTTTATATTTTTAAAAATTAGTTAAAATCTAAGCATATGTTCAGCATTTTCTTAAGCCAGAATGAGTGTGACACAGTATAAAGGGGCATCTATCAAGAAAATCAGTTGGAAAGAAACACCACACTTTGGTTTGGATTTTCTAGCCTTAAAACTGTCAGAAATGAATATCTTTCATTTTAAACTTTCTCTTTCAGCTGTATTTGGTTACATTAGCCTAAAAGAACTAAAGCCACTGGATCCCAAAAGTCAAGAAAGAAAATTCCCTAGCTTCATGGAGTCATTTAAAAACTTATGTATGCAATGGATTTGTAAGAAGAAATTAAGTGATCGAAAAGTGTGACTAGAACTAGCCACATAAATAACTGACAAAGTGTTAAATCCTTCAAAATTACTTGTGATATGTCAAGCCCTAAATCTATTCACAAATTTTCTATTACTAAGGTATCACGTTGACTGACTAAGGGTATTGTTTTACCTTAACAATTAGCTTTTTAATTAATTTTATATGTGCTCATTATTTTTTAGGACAATAATGTGAAAGTCTTTTTTCTATGTTAAGTTGTCAGTTATTGTATGGATCCAGAGAAGATTTCTTAGACCACAGGCAATTAAGGAATGTAGAGAATGGGGGTCTTCTCCAGGGAAGAGCACAAAAATAGTTCTGAATTTTCAGCAATGAAAATGTACATACAAACAACACTATACAGACAGAGCAAGTTATATCTACATACATACACACATATGCATATACATATATACATGTAAAAACAATTAATGAAAGAAAGATGGCATGATTTTGAAGAGAACAAGAAAAGGTATATGGAGGGTTTAGATGGAAAGAAAGGAAGACATGGACGAAGAAATTATAATCTCAAAAGTAAGAGAAAATAAAATGTTATGGTAAGATTTTCTCTCATCAGCCACCTGGTTGATAAGGGAAGATGGATCTTAAGCATGCCTACTAGAGACACCTGAAGAAGCTGTTCAGTATTCCTACTATTGCAGAATCTCCTCAAACCACCCAGGTCTTATCCAGAAATATGGACTGAACAGGTGCTGACAGTATTTCTGTCTATATAAAAAGGACTTATACTTCATTAAGTTGGACTGAGTGACCTTCTTTAATGGATTGTCCAAGCCCATCTATCTAGCTGGAAAGACTCATGTAAGTCTTTCCATAATCACACACACACACACACACACACACACACACAAGCACACACATGATAGAAAAGGGAGGCAGAGAAAAGAAGAGAGACACACAGAGAGAGAGAGAGAGAGAGAGGCTAAAATATCTTTAAAAGAAAACAAACTAGGGTGGAATGTACTGCCCAATGTTAGATTAGGCAGTGTTGAAAAGTACTGAAAGTTAAACTATAACTCTTATTTTTCTTTTTCCTTTAAAAGGCAGAAATTGACATTGGTTGTACATATTCTAGAATATATGATGAGTATATAGAGAATTTTAATATTTATTCTCCAATGGCCCTGCAGTATTCCCCAGCCATACAACTATTGCCGACATTCAGAGGGATTAGTATGGTCCTATGCTGGTTCCTTCCTTGTCCGGCTGGAGTTGGTGAGCTTCCGTTACCTCAGATAAACTTTCAGTGGGTGTCCCCATCAAGGTGTTGAGCTCCTTGCTCATTTTCTCACTTCTCCCACTCTTCAGCTGTACTTTGGGAGCTCAACCCAGTGCTCTTCTGTGGGTCTCTGCCTCTGTTTCCATCAGTTACTGGATGAAGGTTCTATGGTGATATTTAAGATATTCATCAATCTGGCTACAGGGCAGGGCCAGTTCTTGCACCCTCTTCTCTATTGCTTCAGGCTTCAGCTGGGGTCATCCTTGTGGATTCATGGGAATTTCTCTAGTTCCAGGTTTCTTGCTTGCCCCATAGTGGTTCCTTCAATCAAAATATCTCTTATCTTGCTCTCATGTCTGTCCTTCCTTTATCTTGATTATCCTGTTACCTCACATTCTCCCCCCTCCACTTTTCCCCTCCTCTTCCCCTTGCACCCTCCCTTCTCTTACCCCCATGTTCCCAATTATTCAAGAATCTTGTCTATTTCTCGTTTTAAACCTTGTATAAATTTTGCAGACTGAATTAAAAGTGAAATTAAACTCTATATTTGAGATTAATGAGAATGTAAATTATAATAAATGATAAATTAAAAAACACTTCAAAGAATGATATAAATATGTAAAATAAGAGAAAATAGTAATAGCTCTAATAATAAAATATTTTAGACAGCATGTATTATTAAAATATAAGTATACAAATTATATTAAAAAGGCTAGCTTATTATTAATAATACTTTAAAACTAGTTTATACAACTCATTTATCTATAGAAAAAGTGCAATTCAGACAAAACCATTAGGGTATACATATGCATGTGTGTAATTTTTAGTCTAAATTAGAAATACATTGTAAAATTAATAACCACAAAGACTTTAAGAATAGAATTTAGGAATTTTTAATTGAGTACCTCATGAAATACTGTAAAATCTTTTTAATCAGTATAGGATCTGATTAATTGATAGGCACACAGGAATGAAAGAGAGTAAACATTTAACATTGAAATAAACAGTCAGACAGATGAGACTCCCTGGTTTTAAAATATAATGATTATATTTTAGGCAGATTAAGTGTATACATACATATATGTATGTATATATATATACACCTGCATGTATATGGCTATATATATATATATTGTAAAAACACATCAATCTATCTTACATTAAGTATATACAAAATTAGTTTCCTGGAGAATATTAACAAAGATAACAGAAGGTATCACAGAAACAGGTTTTTTTATTACACTGATAGACAAGATACATAAATTATATATTTAATAATTTTAATATTTATAAATATATATCTTATATACTAATTGAGGGATACCGTATTGAATAAGTAAGCGAAGAATGACACAGTAGGATACTCAAAATCCCTATTTGACTCAATGAATTTATTCCCAGTAATATACACTCACAAACTTAGGTTCATTTAGAATGCATACACACATAAACACATCACAAACATACTAGTGTTTATATTAACTTTTGGGAAAATGTTAGAAAGTTTTAAATAATAAAAACAGAATTTTAAAGAAGTATTTCAAAATGTTAAACATTATATTTATATAATATAATATATTTATATAATATAATTATATTATATATATATATATCACAAAGCCTATGGAAGGTGTTAATCTTCTTTTCAAAGATGTCATTAATATAACCAAATAATGTATAGGATAGGATAGACATTTATAGAGATACATATGAAATACTTTTCTTATATTTAAAAGAAATCAAAACAGCTAAATATTTTACTGGTAGTATGTACATAAAATGGAAAGATAAGCTACAATCTGGAGATGTTCCAGATGTTCCAGTTAAACACCTCTAAAGGATTTTCCCTCAAAGCCACTTTTAGACAAGTACAATTGAATATAATTCTTCTAGATATTAAAGAAAATACTAACCAAGGTGATTTGGAGCTCCAAAATTTATGATTGGACCTACAGAGCACTATTTTTCTAGATCACTGCTTTAAATGTTCCTGATATGCTAATAAAGAAAGTTCATTAACTTTAAATAGCTGTTTGGTGTTTTATGCAAAATGAGATGATGGCCTCCACTGACACCATAAAAAACATGTCTATAATTTAAGCTACAAAAATAACTTTCCAGCCCCTCTCCTTAGAGACCAAACATGAAAAGGGCATTATGTTAGAAGAACCATCCTTTAGTTTGATCCTTACTAACTGATGTTTTATATAATATTTCAAAATAGTGCTAGAAAACTGAGAGTTACTTATATAATCATATACTTTTGTCGTATTTATTTCAGGTGGAATATGTTGTTTTCATTTTCCTCAGAGATTTATATTTATTAATATAAAACAATGTTATTGAGAGAAATATCATTGCATATGCCACTGCATTCAAACTTTGACAGCCATCAAGAATATAAGTTAGCTCTCCTGTCTTTATTCTCCTTGTGCAGGAAATTCCTTGCAACAGCAACTAGATTTTGCATACCTTAGATTCCTTTCCCAGAAATTCAACTAAAAGATATGATTCAGCAGTTTCTCTACCTGTAATTAATCACCTTGAAGCCAGCAACAAAGATCCAAATTTGTCTTTCTCTCTAGATTGTAGTAATTTGGGCATGATATGGAGTACAATTGTAGAGAATATTTGGGAAAGCAGTTCTGCTGGAGTGCAAATCCATACCCCCATTTTGCTGCTGTGAAAAGTACTTCTTCATACACTTATGATATTTTAGTTTATGTTTGTCTCTAAATGTTCTCTATACTTGTGTCACCAGACCAGAGATGTTCTTTTGGAAATCCTCTATTAAGGTTATTATGAATTATCAAAACTTGTGACCCTAACTAATCTTATCCTTATATAGCTGACAAGAGCTAATTTCCAGTGTATTGAAAATTAGCTGTATGCAGTTTTAAAGATCGAATAAAAGATGTTACTGACCAAAATTCTAATATGAATTAACTGGTTGGCATGACCCTATGTACAAAACCAGAAAATTCAGGTCTAAGTCAGGCTGTTTCCTATACCTGCAGGATATGAATATCAATAATATGAATATCTATCAAATGAGCATGTATAGTGAAGTTTGGGTCAAAGGAACCTGTAGTTCTCTCAGGTAAGAATGTAATTTAAAACACTATGGAAAGCCCTTTTTAGGATCTTCAAAAGGGCTGGAAACATAACTTAAAACTGCTTAATATGCCACATTTGGGCACCTCTAAAGAAAATGAAGTCTGCTACAAAATGGTACCTGCTTATTTATGCAGTATTCCTAATAGCTGATAAAGCCAATCAGAATAAGCATTTGACCAAATGAGGATAATATGCTCTATATGCACAATGGGTATTACTCAGCAACAAAGAAGATAAAAGTATTCTATCATTTATAGGAAAGAAATTGAATTGAAGTCACGATACTGAGGAAAATTTCAAGCACATATTTTCCCTCATGTTCAAAAACAATAAAAAATGGACTAAAAGTAAAATACTCAGGAAGTGGTAAGAAAACCTAGGAAAAGAAGAGAGAGAAGAAAATGAATTGTAGACATGATATAAACATGATACATCACAATATGTGCATATATAGAGCATCACAGTGAAACAGATCGATTTGTACATATATATGTACATAGATTTGTATATATATATATATATATATATGTATACACACATATAAATATTTGTTGTAGGAGGAGATCACTCATTCATTTCCCATTTTCCTAGACTCCTGAAATAAACATACAAACTGTATTAATTAAATCACTGCTTGGCCTATTAGCTCAAGCTTCTTATTAGCTTTCTCTTACATCATAATTTAACTGATCTTTATTAATCTGTGTATTGCCAAATGGCTGAGGCTTACCAGCAAGGTTCCGGCTCATCCATTCCCAGTGGCAGCTACCTTGATTCCCCTGACTCCGCCTTCTTTCTCCCAGCCTTCAGTATAGTTTTCCCCACCTAGTTCTACTCTGCCCAATCAACAGGCTGAGACAGTATCATTATTCATTGATGAAAAAAAGCAACACATATACTGAAGGACCACACCATTTCCCCTTTTCTGTTTAAATAAAAAGGAAGATTTTAACTTTAACATAATAAAATTACATATGACAAAATAGGTATCAAGCAAGAACTATAATTACAATATTTATATCTACTTTATCTTTTATTGTAACTAAGGAAAACCATAATTATAACCAAAGTTCTTCTGTACCATTGGGGCATCCATCTTCAGCCTAATAGCCCATAGTATCCAGCAGACCTTTTCATGAAGCAGGGAATTTTAAAGACTGTTCCATCTATATTGGCAGTTTGTCAACCACTTTCTTCTGTGTCCTGCAGAATGTTTGGCAGACTTTTTGTACGAAGCATGAACCCTGAAGGACTGTCTCAACTTTAGGGAAGTTTAACAGTCATTGCTCTGTGGGTCCTCCATGTCCAGTTCATCAAGCTGTCCAGGCAAGAGCAGTTTCTTGCCCAAATGGCTAATCAACTCCATAAGGAGTCCCTTTGATGCCTATCACCTTCCTGAAGTAATTGGTTTTGCCAGGAGCAGATGTGTCTCATTGTCATAAAAAGTCTTATGCTCTTAAAATATTTGAAATGCCATGTTCTGATGGTCTCTGAAAGATCTGAAGAATCCCTATCTCATTGAGATATATATCTATATAGCTAGTCAACCTAACTAACATGATTACAAGCTTGACTATTACAGATGATTTTCTATAACCTATATTCTTAATTATACATTACATGTTTAAATGAGCTATACTACACAATACCTTAATCAAGAGCAGAAATACACATGTAACAAAATTGACCTTAAATT
>LOJH01006220.1:12137-35875 GCA_001685095.1 Ellobius talpinus | reverse complement strand
AGAAAGTGCCAGCGGCCCCTCCTAAAAAGCCTGAAGCCCCACCTGTGAAAGGTAGCCACCCCCATGTCACTGATCTTCATAGTGTCCAATATGCGTTCACTCTGTCTAATCAAGAAAATACTAATATCTTTGAAGTGCCCGAGATGCCAAAGGCAGCTGTTCCCCAAAAGAAGATACCTGAAGTCATTCCCCCTAAACCGGAAAGTCCTCCTCCCGAAGGTAATAATTAAACTAAACTATTATCTTTAAAAAATATTAAATGTCTCTGTTTTGAAAATCTTTTTTGTTGAATATGTCATACGTCCCAGTCAAGTCTGTCACTAAAAGAGGCTACTGTCTTTAAAGTATATGAGGAGCCCGCAGAGGAAATCACCCCAGAAGAACCTCCAGAGGAGGCTGTAGAGGAGCCGGTGCCTGCTCCACCTCCAAAAGGTACCTGGCGAGTCCACTGGAGTGCCTCTGTCTGCCTTTACACTCTTGTCCTCTGGTCTGCTGGTCCTCACACTGTGGGCTGTTTGGGCTATCTTTCTTCCATTTGTCTTTGCTGCTCCTAAGGCATAAACTCCCCTATCTTTAGTGACAGTGCCACCTAAGAAGCCCATCCCTGAGAAGAAAGTGGCCCCTGCTATTGCCAAGAAACCTGAACCACCAGCAACAAAAGGTATTTTCGCTGCTGTTGACTCCCTACAGTCTTCTGACTCTGAAATGTCATGTTCCACTCCTGTTCTTACCGATGCCACATGGTTGGAACTACAAGTTAAAACCCACTAATATCTTTTAAAGTGCCTGAGGTGCCCAAGGAAGCTGTTCCTGAAAAGAAAATGCCTCCTGTGGTTCCCAAAAAGCCAGAAGCCCCGCCTGCTAAAGGTACATGTGGAGGTGAATTATTGGATGGAGGCAGGAATGGTCTCTGGTTCTTCAACAGTGTTTTGTCCTGCGTGAGTGTGATGGGTGGGTCCGTGCCGATTGGTCATGTGTTAAAATACTAATATCTTTAAAGTGCCAGAAGTTCCCAAAGAAGTTGTCCCAGAAAAGAAAGTGGCTGTTCCCAAAAAGCCAGAAGCCCCACCAAGCAAAGGTACATGTCAGTAGCCAGACTCTTCAGCAAAGTACCCCATCTTGGTCTCCACTGTCAACTGTCACTCAGTGTCGAAGTCTTTGTCAGTTTTCTGATATTCACACCTATAAAAGTGTTTCTGGGAATTCAGAGTTTACAGAACTTTAAAAAATATAGCACCATTTTTTAAAAAAACTTAAAAAGATGAATGCCTTTGTTCACAAATATTGAAGAGTTTTGCAATCCTCCTCTCGTAATTCTTAATTTCCCTCTTTTTACTCCACGTGACATGAAGATCCAAGGACAGGTACTGACCTTTTGTTCTTGGGTTCTATCTGTCTTGGGGTTGTTTGAGAAAAATGTGAAGTTGACAGGTCACGTACTTCTCGACGGCCCCAAAGTAAAACTAACTAATATCTTTAAAGTGCCAGAAGTGCCAAAGAAGGCTGTCATTGAAGAAAAACCAGCCGTTCCTGTTCCTGAGAAAGTGGAGTCTCCTCCCCCAGAAGGTGCGCATTGAGCTGTCATTTATGACTCTTTATAAGTCAGGATTTATTTATTTTCTTTTCTTGTATCTTCTTGTATCCCCCACGTTCTCTCCCTTGGTCATTTACTGTTCTTGATTTTCATCATCCAAATTATCTCTGACTTCAAATTGTCAGTCAGCAATGATTATATAGGTCATAGGTCACATTCACCAAGATCTGTCTTCAGCCTAGCTTCTCTAATTACATAAGAAATAAGATGGGACATTTATGGGTATGGATGACCTTAAAAAGCAAGAGCTTTTCCAAGCATCCAGATTGGTACACACAGAAGTCAGGCAACTGGGATAGATTTCATATTTAAAAAAATTCAAAGCAAGGGAAGAAATCGAGATTACTGTGGTTTGGGTGTTTGGGCACTTTATAATTTTTTCTCACATACTGAAATACAATTGACTAATGCCTTTAAAGTATATGAAGAACCTGAAGAAATTGCTGCTGAGGAAGAGGAACCAGCCCCTGTTGTAGAAGAAGAGGAACCTGAAGCTCCACCTCCACCTACAGCAGGTATCAGTCAGGGTCAGCTGCATAGACAGGAAAGTGTGGTTCCCTTGGCTCTTACATGTATTACATAACATAAGGCAATATCCATCTTCTATCATCTTGTGTGAAATTTACCAGTGCTGGCAAACAAAAACAAAGGCAAGGGAAGAAAAAAGAAAAGCATTATTTTCACTCATAAAACTTACATAAATTTATAATATACTTACCAAAAATGTATGTTTTTAAATGTGTTTACCACTTGGTTTGTGCTTGCAAACACCTGTTTCTAAAAGAAATTCCTGTTCTTCAAGTGCCTGAAGAGCCTAAGAAGGTTGTCCCAGAGAAGAAATTTCCTGTCATCAAAAAACCAGAAGCTCCACCTTCTAAAGGTACTTGTGCTAAAATAAACGCTTACATAATTTCTGTGTCACCTAAAATCAGAGTTTCTTGGTTGTGTTTTCTTCTGTCCTGCACCTGCTAACTGTTGTCTGTATGTTACAATGTCGTACAGACTTGTAGAGTCAACGTGACTATCTTATACTTTTATATTAAATGCTACTAATATCTTTAAAGTACCTGAGGTGCCAAAGAAAGTTGTGCCAGTGAAGAAGGTTCCAGTTGCAAAGAAGCCAGAACCGCCAGCAGCTGAAGGTACTCACATGACTGACGTTATTCTTTAAAGCTTATTCGAAAAGTGGCACCCAATAAGTGTCCTCTTACGACAACCAGGGGCAAAATGGCCCTCATTTGTTTCCACTAATTCTAATGCCACTCCGTTAATTATAGATATTTTTATTCTTAAAATGTTCTCAAGTTAGCTCTCTAAAACAAAACTAATATCTTCAAAGTCCCTGAGGTGCCGAAGAAACTTGTTCCAGTCAAGAAAGAACCTGTGCCTGTGACCAAAAAGCCAGAAGCCGTGCCAGAAAAAGGTACCTACCTGGAAGAAGCATGCCTCTCCAACCACAAGCATTTGACACTATTTCTTAAAGCAAAACAGACAGAGCTTAGATAACATCACATTTCATAGGGAAAGAGGAAAATGTATGACAGCAAAAAGATAAAATGAGACAGAGAAACTGGTCCTTGTGTCACTGTAGGCCATGGTTACCAGGGTAGAAAAGGCAACAAACAGCTCCATTTACCATATTTGGTTGAATATTACTATCAGGAAGATACTGTTTTCGAACACACAAAACACGCTTCTATCCTCAAGCAACTTAAATATGGTGGGAGGATAGAAAGATCGGACAACTCTCTAAGTGATAGCATTTCCTAGCAGAGTACAGTTAGTGACAGAGACCAACAAAGATTCAGGTAGAGACATCATAGGAAGGAATAATGGAAGAAATGGTTTTAATTTTGATAGATTATTTTTACATATAGAAATTAGGAAAGGGTATATTGAAAGGTATGAAGGCAAAAGGATCCAAAAGCTCATGGACTCTCAGATAAACAGTATCATTTGGGTATGGATTTGTCCAATATCTTGGAAGATAACACAAGCTAGAAAGAGAGGGGTGTTTTACAGGAATAAGATTTGCCTTCATTTGTAGGCATCTACCACAGGAGGTGTCAAAGGTTTTGAAGAGCATAAATGATTGGATTTGGGCTCTAGAAAGCTAACTGCCCATAGTGCTAAAAAACTATGATCCCTGTAGTAGTTAAGGTTAAGTGGCCAAGAGAACAATTCACTGGATTCTAGGCTAGAAAGAAATGGTGAACATTCTCTTTATTTTTTCAGGTTTAGAAGGTAGGAGTGTGCATTAGGAGCTCAGGTCAAGGATAGAGATATCGATTTTGAGGTCATTTGCATTAAATAAGAAACACATTTGCAGGGCTGGTTGCCCAAACAAAACAGAACAGTTATATTCTCATGAGTCGTTAAATGATGATGCAAATAAACTGGAGGCTGAGGATATAACTCTCATGTAACTAGAATGCCCCAAAGGCTGCCACAACTCAGAAAACATTTTCCCCATGACATCTTCTAAGATGGAGACCCCAGTTCTCTACACTGTGTTCTTTGCCAGCCTTTGGAAGAGTATTATTCATCTTCTGAGTTCTTAATGATAAATACAATTAATGTCTTTGAAGTGCCTGAAGCACCTAAGAAAGTTACCCCTGAAAAGAAAGTGTCCGTTCCTGTGCCTGAAGAGCCAGAAGAGGCACCTGCCCCAGGTACCCGCTGCTCTTTAAATCTTGGGAAGGCAACACCACCTTCATCATGTCGCCTTAGTTATTGGTGGATCTTTCATATCTGTGTTGTCTGTCTCACGTGTTGACCCTGTGGGTGTCTTGAGATAGCTGAATAAAGTGTGGTCGGATATAACTTAGCAGCTGCAGTATTCTACTCTGAATACAGCCTAATATGCTATACTGTTTTTAAGTTGAAGAGACCCCTGAGGAGACAATCTATGAAGAGAAAGAAACCATTACCATTGGTAGAAAAGAGACGCCCCCAGTCGAAGGTATATATATATACATAAATGTCTGTCCCCTGGAAACTTTTCTTAATGATGCAAAGGTCTTTGTAGGGCGACATTTCTCCTTAAATTATATACAGGAACATCGCTGCACATGTTTGGCTACTTTCTTTTTTCCAAACAATTATGGTTATTTTGAATTAGAGCCTTTCATTTGCTTAATCTCAGTGATGGTTAACTGTTCTGAAAAGTACAGTTTACTGATGCAGATTCCATTAGTTATGTTGGATCCTCAAGGGATTGCCAGTAGTGGGCTTCAAGTCAGCTCAATTCCCATCGACAAAGTAATAGACAGTTCAAATGTAAGAAAATTCCCATCAACATAGTAATAGATAGTTCCGGTGTAAGAAAATTAACATCTGGAGGCCAGGATGTAGCTCAGTGGTAAGATCAATAAATAAAACTTTATGCTTGGCCAGGCATGGTGGCACTAGCCTTTAATGCCAGCTTTCAAAAGGCAGAGACAGGTGAATCTCTGTAAATGTGAGGTTATCTTGGTCTACATAGTAAGACCTGATTTAAAAAAAAAACTAAGAGGAAGAAAAAAAAGGAAAGAAAAGGGAAGGGAAAGAAAGGAAAGGGAACAAAAGGAAAGGGAACAAAAGGAAAGGGAACAAAAGGAAAGGGACAGCCCCTGGGCTCAATACCCAACAGCACAAATAGAAAAAGAAAATGGAAATCACCCTCTTTTCTGGCCACCACCTTGCATGGGTGGTATGTTTATGTTTGGTGACTCTTTGCATCTATGTGAAATTTTTGTGCGTCTGTGTGAACATTTTTATGTTACAATCTTATACCCTTTGTTGACACTCTTTAAAGAACGCGAAATTGAAAAGTTTATTCAACCTGAAGAACCTGAACCTGAACCTGAACCAGAGCCAGAAGAAACCCCAGTGCCAGGTATCCAGTTATCGGGACTTAAATCTTCATTAGCACACTCTTCATCTTGACCTGTAATTGGTTTGTGTTGTCCTGTATGTATAGCAGGTCTTTCCATCTCTATGTAAAAAAATCTCGTGTGTACATCTGTTCTTAAGCAGTCCTGTATTTGTGCTCTATGTAATGTTATGTTGCTCATTCTTTTGCTGTTTAACGTCATTATTATGTAAGTCATCACCTGTGTGTACAGTGTTGATATTTTATGTTTTATGATCGGGCCCTGATAACACATATCTAAATATACTTTTGCTTCGCAAAAATATTTAAATTTCCATCGCATATACTGTATATACACACACCTAATTAATATTTGCATGCACTAACACTCCTGCAATACTCTTTTAAGAACCTGAGCCTGAAAAGAAGGTTATCGAGAAACCAAAACTCAAGCCAAGACCCCCAGCACGTGCTCCTTCTCCGCCTAAGGAAGACGTGAAGGAGAAACTATTCCAACTTAAAGGTACAAATGATGCTTCCAATGACTTGTTAACCTGCTCCCAACTTCTGTTTGGCCTATGGAAATGTTGCTTTCAAGAACTGCATTGCTACTGGGAGTGCATATGTTCGGACATGGCCATGCTGTGGGAATTGCATAGGGATGGATGTTTCTGCTATCCCAGGGGTCCCGGGGTATGACATGAAGCCATGCCTGCTGCTTGTGAGACAATTCAGTGAGCAGCATCCTTGCCATCTGAGTGCAGAGGCTACCCAGCTAACTTTCCTTGTGGGAAGAGGAGGAAGGTCTTTTGGTTGGACAGGCTGATTGCTGTGCCTGTCTTGGTTGTAAGCACGTGGAATGTCTGAAAGTCTTTGAAAGATATTAACATTGCCGTGATTAAATCTATGTAGACGTCAAAACTTTGCTCTTAAATAACAGCATGTTCATAGCATATTTGTGGTATTCAATAGCTGGTGTTCACTTACCATGAAAAAGGTATATGACCAATTCATCACTGGGGCTTTTCCATTTTTTAATTATTTATTTTATTTATTTATTTATTTTTGACCTAATAGAAACCCAGTTGTGGTCTTTATTGTTCTCAGTGTAGCTGGAAAGTGTGGTTCTTAATACACTTGGTATCTAGCTCCTCATTATCAAACTTACTTCATTCTTTCTGTTTCACTTTTCTTTAAAGCGATAGAATATTATTTAATATCTTGAATCTCATAAGAACATTTTCTGATCATATGTTTTATATGTTTTACATACATGCTATGATTTTATTCTTTTTATTTGCATCTTTTAAAGCTATCTTGTTTTCAGTGTTATGTTCCCTAATCTGAAATGTCGGGGTGTAATCTTAAATGAGGAATTTTCCCATATGTATTTATACATGCCCAGAGCTAGAATCTTCTACACTTTTGCCCCGCTCACACCTTCTTGGGTTTCAGGTGACAGGCAGCAAAGCAGGCTCCTCTGACTGTGACCCATCTGTTGATTAATGGGTGGTGGGGACACACACTTGAATACAGTTCCTTTGGTGTAGAGCATCCCTCCTATGAAGAATAGAAAGTCTCTTCTTTCTGGGCTGGTCATTATGCACAACACAACCATGGAGCAAAGCTGCATGTTGTTTTCCTGGCTTCCAGGCTTCTTTCTGAATGTTCTTTGGTGGCTATTCTTGGCTGTTATTAATGCTTTCTGGTTCTCAGAGACACCTGGCTTTGATTCTTGCAGTAAAAAATAAAAAAAAATTTGTTTTGGATTAAATATACAAATAATGAATATATTCTTTAAAATTCTTTAAAGCTGTTTCAAAGAAGAAAGTTCCTGAAAAACCTGAGGTTGTGGAAAAAGTGGAGCCTGCACCCCTAAAAGGTATCTCACAGGCTAAGCTGAACCACATGCAAGGCCAACTCTCCGTCCAACTCCACTCTCTCTTGGTGCTGCTGTAGAGTTCTTCCAGTCCCCTCTTTTTCTTAGTGATCAGAGAAGTAGAATAGTCTCATTCATTTCTTGTACTTCTGTGGCTTCTGTGGGTCTGGCTCATGAGTGCTTCCTGTGTCTCCCATCAACTTCACACATCACATGGATGCAATCACTTATCTGTGCCTTACATTTCCATACGTCTACTTGCATTTTTAAGCCAAATAATACCAAACTCTACTGGTTAGATGAAATTGAGGTCAGGAGACATCTTAGGTCAAAATGCTGAACAGTAGTAATGAGCTTTGGGGTGGGCGGATCGCCTGGACATCAGCATTTTAATCTATCCTGTCAACACATTCCCCTGGCATGGCTGGGCAATCCCTAGGAATGTCCATTATTCCTCACTTGCCTACTGCTTTCTTCTCACTAGCTTGAGCCATACTCTCCCAGTCACACAGAGTTTTAGGGAGATACCAATTCCTGTCTATTTAACCCATAAAGAAAAATAAGAAAAGTATACAAATCTAAAAATATCAATTAAAAATAAAGTATTTCTAATAAGTTTATGGGTATCAGAGTTCTGGTAACCAACACATCCTAACCCAGAAATCAAATCTGTTCTTTGTCATTCTGGAACTTTAGAATAATCTAAATAATTTTGGTCAATTAAATTATTAAATTTATAAATTATTAAAGCTTAAATTAGTATGTAGTAACATATGACTTTTTAAAAAAAAACAATAGCCACAATAAGGGATGAGTCTTAAACATCAATATCTTAAAACTAAACTAAAAATATGGAAAAACAAATGCATTAATATACTTTCATTATGTGTATTACATAAATAAATGTATATTTTTGCCACTTCAACTTCCATTATTATATAGTTTCAATCAATGAAAATAGTTTTGCATTAAAAATACTGATAATTTACGAATAGTAATTGAGGTCAGTATAATTTATCATAGTTAAAATTTTTAAGGTTCAGCTGAAAATTTTACTTCAAACATTTGGCATTTCAAATGTGATTATTTTGAATGAAGTATGTTTCGAATTTTGAAGTAAGATTTAAGCAAGATGATCTTTATCACATTGAAAAAAATCAATGAAGTGCTGAAGAGCACCAAACAGGAAATTTTATAGAAATCTCTAAGAAACCCAAATTTATGTTGAGTGAACAGAACTGCACACCAAAAGGAATAGCTTCAAAGTGGTTCACTGCTCACTGAGTTCTGTTTTGGTATTGTCTTTATATTTAAATCCATGCAGTATAACAGCAATGATGTCTGCTCCCCAGAATAGCATTGTCCCTATGCCTGATGGCCACTGTAGAAGCATGAAGATATTTATAATTCCTTGCTCATTTTTAATTACATTCAAAAATTGTCTTATTCATGAATAGTTTAGCTTCTAATGCTAGCTTTGAAATGAGATAGTCCCATAATTTTAGTTTCATTTTAAAGGAGAACTTGGGGAAATCTGCTTTTGTTCAGAACGTGAAATACAATCTTTCTTCGGGATCAAGGCTCACAGCCCATCCTTTGGCTTTCTTTTCCCCCACAGTGGAAAAGATGATGCAATTGCCGTACCTCCTGCCTGCATCGTGTGGTGTATAGGTTGGACAGGGGAACACCAATGTGGGCGTGGGCAATTAAAACAACTACAGACTGAAGCAAAGATGCTGTGGAGAATCCTTGCATTTTGATGAAAGATTCATAAAGCCATTGTAGACCAAGAGATTCTATTAGACAGATGTGCAGCCGGTGTGACTGAACTTTCATAAAATTGTATAGATGTTTATGGAACAAAGAACTTCAAGTCTATCACTTGCTTTTAAATTCTGTAAATTTATAGATGACAGAAATTGTTCCTTGACACACTCAAGTCAACTGGTTTGAACAGAGTCGTTTTTTTGTTCTTTTTGAAATTCCATTTTATGTGAATTCACACCAAATTTGTAATCATATCCTTTTAAGTGCCTACAGCCGAAAAGAAAGTTCGCAAATTACTTCCAGAACCTAAGCCCCAGCCAAAGGAGGAGGTGGTCCTGAAAAGCGGTATAGTACTTCTCTCCTGGAATGTCAGTCTCCACAGCTTGAGAAATGGGCTCACCTGAAGGCTCACAAAATACTCTGCCCCTTCATTTCATTTTAGATCCTCCACCAAAATTTGAATGTAGTTCCATTAAAAAAATAAACGTTATCATTTCCAAGTCTTTGCAAGGAAAAGGTGGATATTTTGTGAGCATTCATAGTATTTTGACATTGTAACTAAACAGATCTAACTAAACTGATAATATCCTACCAGCTACCATAGTGTCATTTTTCATAACCAAATTGTGAAATAAAACACACTCAACTTTTAAGATACTATATACAGAACTACTTAAGCCTAACCTGTTCAGTTTCAGTATGATGCAAGATCACCACAACCAATAACACTTTTTACAAAACTAAACATCTCTTTCTTACTAAGTATGTAAAAACCAGATGCAAGATACTCATGAAAGATCGAATTCTAACCTTGTCTTCATATGGGACTACTGATCTCGAAGTTACGCCACTTTAGATTTCTGAACTGAAACTAATTTTTATTTATGCAGTAGTCAATAAATTGTGTTTAATTATTATAATTTTTGCTATTCAGATGATTTATTATTTTTATCTGAGCCATTTTGCCACATAGTTCTCACTGGGCATAGTGTCTAGAGAGATATTATTTCTACGCCTGATATGAGTTAACATAACAAACTGTTTTGGGGAAATAAAAGCATTTTTCACACAAATGCTAATCTCCCACTGTGCTTAGCTTGCACGCTTTTCATTGTCTTTGCTCTGTACATTATCTGGGCTCATCAGGTTTGTTCAACATGGTTATTAGCTCATCTTGGTTTACATATAAACCTTTTTGTCTTTTAAGTTCTAAGAAAGAGACCCGAAGAAGAAGAACCTAAAGTAGAGCCTAAAAAAGTAGAAAAAGTTAAAAAACCAGAAGGTAGGAATCGTTTTCATAAATGACAATTTATGAAATTCTCTTTCAACAAAGTGGACACATAACAAAAGGTTTATTTTGTAAACATTCATGAACTTCAACATAATCATAGCTTCATATTTCATCTGTCTGAAATGTATACGTTCCATTGTCTGCTTTCTGTTTCAATATCTTACAGTAATTTTCAAATATAAACACTCTCTGGTATAACATCTATTCTTATTAGTCTTATTAATAATTTCCAGATCCAGTCATGAGTTTCCCCATACTTCATTATCATTAGTATTTGCTGATCTTGTTGTTATTACTTTGCCATGTAAGTTCTCCTCATGGCAGTGGCTGAGATGATCTAGTTGGCTATGGAATAAATTCATGGGAGTGTTCGCAATGCTTCCTAAATCTGGGAACTCTTAGGTGGAGTGATGTCTATCATCTGCCTATTGTCAAAGGGGGTGATTACTAGACTTTGGTGGAACTGGTTTAGATGTGGGGATATATCAGAAGTTGGGACCAAGCAGATGGAATAAGAGAGAGAAAGAGAGTGGGGGGGAGACACAGAGTTATGAGAAGAAAGCAGAAACTGATCTTTAAAATCTGATTTGTATAAAAAGTCATCACTAGCATTTTTGAGAAATAATTGTTCAGTCTGAGTTTTCAGGTAACTTGCTTTCTAAATTAATGTTTGACAATGCCTTCTTTCCTTAAAGTACCACAACCCCCTCCAAAAGCTGTCGAAGAAGTTAAAGCTCCTCCAGAGCCTACACCAAAGGAAAGGAAAGTTCCAGAACCTGCCAAAGGTATAATTCTCCAGACATGTTCTTGGTTGTCTTTAAGGATGCACCCACAAAGCATCACGGTATTATACTGACAACATGACCGTCGTCACGCGTGTCCTGTTTTCTTCACCTTTTCTGTGCAATGCTAATAATAATCACAGCTTGTTAAATAAATTTCTAGGGATGAGTAATGAGCTGAATAATAACTTCAAATGCAATCGATTTTTTAATATTTTGAACATGAAAATGTTTAGATCATATATTTGATTTGATAAGCATGTATGTATAAACATTTGATAAGCATATCCTAGTATCCTTCTGTACACTAAATTTGCTTCCTTGCAGTTTTGACTTTGTGAAAAACTTGCAAAGTATTATGATAACCTGGTTATTTCTGTGATTTTTTTTAGTTCCTGAAATTAAGCCAGCAATACCTCTCCCTGCACCTGAACCAAAGCCAAAGCCTGAGCCAGGTAAGCAATCTTATCCTCGGGGTGAGTGTTCCTTCAAACTCTGCTAGAATAAACATGTAGCAAATGGTGAAAAAATATAAAAGAAATTTATATTTTTAGATTAAAAGTGTTACGTATTAAATAAAAATATAAAAATCACGGTGCTTCAATGATTTCTGATATCTCAATATGTTTAGATAGTGCTCCCAGAAAAACTAGCTATCTGAAGGGTTCGACATTGCATCCTGAAAGGCAAACGGGCCACCAAAGCCACCAAAAGTGGTTGCTGCAGGATGACAAGCAGACACATTGATACAGTGAGGTCTTCTCTCCACAGAGGTGAAAACCATGAAGGCACCACCTGTAGAGCCCGCACCCACGCCCATTGCTGCCCCGGTGACGGCACCCGTGGTCGGAAAGAAAGCAGGTTGGTATCTTGTGGTTCTGTTTTCAGTAGCTTGTGTGGGTGGCTTCACACTGGATTAGAGTTTGAGCATCCTGTCCAGTTCAGGGGCGTGTAGCAAACTCTTAGGTTTTCTTCACCTGATAGAGCCCACCCTGTGTCACCCTGTGTCACCCTGTGGGCGCGTATTGTTTTATGGCACGGGCAGCCCTGCAGGCGTTCTTTCTCTCATAATCTTTTGAGATTAGCGAACGGATGCTTAGTGGTGTTGGAACTCAAGGAGAAAACTCTCTCAGGGAACACAAGTGGGAATCCCATGGAACAAATCACACCCTTGTGCCTGATAGCAAACATTCCTCATTTAAAAAAAAAAGAACACTGAACTATTGAGATAGTGCAAGTTTAACAAATAAATGCTGATGGTTTCACAACTTTGTGAATGTGTTTCATGAAAATGGTTGCATAATGGGAATTTTTATGTTTTTATGTAAGGCATATTTACCACAGTGTTACAGAAAAAGGAGAGAAAGGGGCTATATACTGTTCAGCCTTTATAGCTATACATCGATTTAAATTAGTAATAATTTTTAAATGTACTAAACAGTGTAGCCATCTGAAGTCTGACCTTAAGATGCTTACTACCAATATATAAACCTCAGTATTCTGTCATCAGATGTTAATTTTAAAAAGAAATCTAACTGGATGTGAGATTTCTGTCAATGTACACCCCCAAAATGGCTCATCTATGACAAGTCGCTAGGTTGCTTTAAAATTTTAAGTTACCCACCATCATTTGGGTTTTGGTTGTGTTTAATGGTGGGAAAAATATACGATGCTCATTTAAATATAGTTTAATCATTAATGTTTATGCTACATTTAATCACCTGTATTTATGATTCAAACATTATTTAGAAAAAGATGACTCTTCCTGGACTAATGTCCTTTATCTTCTCTGGATGTATTAGTCTGCTCAATTTATACACCACCAATAACAACAAAAGGACTTTTGGTCATTTCCAGCCCCTTTCCTATCACTTATGGGGGAAAATTTTAATTTCTTTGGTTCATATAACCAACATATATAATACCTTATAAAGCAGTTTGTATAACTAAGCAAGAGCAAAACCCTTTCTCATAGGTCAGTAGTGAGCCCTCCACATATGGAAAGAGAGTAATGACACTTCTCAAAAGTTTACTTTTTAATTTTTACTAATTAATTATAATTGTTGGGCTCCAGGCTTGTACATGTAAGCAGACTCTTGACCAATGATCTTGACTCGAACCTCTAAAAGAATGTTTTTAATCCTAAACTTGTTGGCATTTTAGCCTGGCTACATTGATTTTAGAATATGCCTTCTTAGAAATATCAAAGTATTCTCTGTAGAAGTCATATAAATGAAAGTGGTTCCTCTTTAAATATTAATATATGTAACACAGAACATGACTCATCCCATGTGGTTTCCTGATAAGAGTAGAATAAGTATGAAAATTGCACAAATGCTTCTCTTTAATTTCAGAAGCCAAACCTAAGGATGAAGCAGCCAAGCCAAAAGGTCCCATCAAAGGTGAGTTCCATGTTCCTCAGACCTGTGGTCACATGTTGCCTTGTGAATTCCAAGGCTTTACACTCAAGGGGAAATGTTTTCAAATTTTATAATCTTTATTTCTGACATTGCTGCTAGTATTATTCAAGTAGCTGTTATGAATAAAACCAATAAAACTTTACCATGATGAATTCACAAATATTTATGCATAACAAGTGAAATAATTATACATTAATCTGGATATTTTACACCCAGAACTGACACTTGAGAAAATGAAGAGTGCCTATTAGTTTTTGGGCCTTTCCATCTTCATGTCGGACCTTCCAACTGCCAAGTCTTTATTTCTCTGTTCCTGTCTTCTCATCACTTTACGTACACACTGTGATGCCTATGGAGACGCCCAGTTAACTTTCCACTTTGCCTTGAACTAGGTGTTGCCAAAAAGACTCCTTCACCAATAGAAGCTGAAAGGAAAAAACTCAGACCAGGAAGTGGTGGGGAGAAACCTCCGGATGAAGCCCCATTCACCTACCAGCTAAAGGCTGTGCCACTGAAATTCGTGAAAGAGATCAAAGACATCGTCCTGACAGAGGCAGAGTCTGTGGGCTCTTCTGCCATCTTTGAATGTTTGGTCTCCCCATCCACCGCCATCACCACCTGGATGAAGGATGGTAGCAACATCCGTGAGAGCCCAAAGCACAGATTCATCGCAGATGGTAAAGACAGAAAGCTGCATATCATCGACGTTCAGCTTTCCGATGCCGGTGAATACACCTGTGTGTTACGTTTGGGAAATAAAGAAAAGACCTCCACAGCCAAGCTCATCGTAGAAGGTAACTTCCAGTTCTGCACATGATTTATAATTAAATTTTACAACAGAGACCTCAGTGGTACCATTCATTGTGACTTCAGACAAAACCTCTGAGTTTTCTTTCACTGAAAACTTTAAACGTGTTTGCTTGGAATTCTCCACAGAACTTCCTGTTCGTTTCGTGAAAACCCTGGAAGAGGAAGTCACGGTGGTCAAGGGGCAGCCGTTGTACCTGAGTTGTGAGTTGAACAAAGAGCGAGATGTGGTCTGGAGGAAGGACGGCAAGATCGTGGTGGAGAAACCTGGCAAGATTGTGCCGGGTGTCATTGGCTTGATGCGGGCCCTGACCATCAACGATGCAGATGATACTGATGCTGGAACATACACCGTGACTGTGGAAAATGCCAACAACCTGGAATGTTCTTCCTGTGTGAAAGTAGTAGGTGAGTGAGTACATGTGAGGCAGAGGCGAGAGGGTTGCTTAGGCACATGAAATTGAGACCAGTGAAAAGGCAACAAAATGAGACTTATATCTAATATATATATTATAATACATATATAGCATATAAATCAAAGATATAAATACATTTTATTTTGTTAAAAATATAGCAATGAACTAAAAAGATATATGTATAGTAATATATAACCATTACACGTAGTAGATAATATATAGTAACTTACTAATATATATCTATGTTAGTTTTTTGCTATGAACTTGTTCTTTTTATGCTAAAAAAGAACAGAATAACTTGTTTCCCAATGTCTGAATATCAGAAACCTCACTAATACCTTATTTAAAAGGAGGAATATCAGCATCTCACAAATGAATTACATCCAGGTTCATGAATTTTTCCTATCCCTGAAGTTTCCCAGAGAAGTAATTTCTTCTTTCTCCCTGTGTTTCCAACAGAAATCATTAGAGAATGGCTGGTGAAACCTCTCCGAGACCAGCACGTGAAGCCCAAGGGGACAGCTGTTTTCACCTGTGACATCGCCAAGGACACACCGAACTTTAAGTGGTTCAAAGGATACGATGAGATCCCCATGGAACCAAATGACAAGACTGAGATACTGAAAGAGGGGAACCACCTCATTCTCAAAATTAAGAATGCCATGCCAGAAGATATTGATGAGTACGCCATAGAGATCGAAGGGAAAAGATACCCGGCGAAGCTGACCCTTGGAGGTATAAGGATCTTACCTGTTACTCTGAAAGATAATTCTGTGCATTAAAACAATGCATCATCCCCACCCCCCAAAAAAATACAAGAATTAACTAGTATATGAGCCTACACCCAGGCACAGGGAGGTAGCAGTAGGTAGACTCAGTGGTTTTGGTTTTGAGGTCTTAAAAAGTGATCACATGCTGTTGGGAGGGAAAAGGAGTGGATCAGAGAAGAGTTGGAGGGGAGGGAGGAAACA
This sequence comes from Ellobius talpinus, assembly GCA_001685095.1. Lineage (NCBI taxonomy): Eukaryota > Metazoa > Chordata > Mammalia > Rodentia > Cricetidae > Ellobius > Ellobius talpinus. Next base: position 20,095 of record LOJH01006220.1, on the reverse strand, counting down.
GGGTGGGTTTGATCAAAACATATTACACACATGTGCGTAGGTATGAAATTCTTATTTTTAAAAAGTGACGTATGACTGGGTTGTCTAAAGCATTGTTACTTTACCTCTGGCTGATCCAGAGCGTGATGTTGAGCTGCTTAAGCCCATAGAAGATGTCACCATTTACGAGAAGGAAAGTGCCAGCTTTGATGCAGAAATCTCCGAGGCAGACATACCTGGGGAGTGGAAGCTGAAGGGAGAGCTTCTGAGGCCCTCGCCTGTGAGTACCTCCCCTTGGAAGCTGCCAGTCATGTGACATGACTAGAGCCTCATTGAAGTTGGCTATGTAGACTTCATTTGCTAACAGTGGACTTGGGTTTCTCAAAGGAGGGAAATTATTTAATGCATTCTTTGTGGACAGCATGGCTAAAATCTGGTAAATTTTTCTAATGGCCGTGCTTTGTTTATATGTTTATTAGTGTATTGTTTGACACTCTGTAGAACTCTCTTTCGGAAATATTCTCTGGGGACTTTGTCTCGTCCAAATACCAATGAAATTTGCCGTTTGGTTTTTTTTTCAGACTTGTGAAATCAAAGCCGAAGGCGGAAAGCGCTTCTTAACTTTGCACAAAGTGAAACTGGACCAAGCTGGTGAAGTCCTCTACCAGGCTTGCAACGCCATCACAACTGCCATTTTGACAGTCAAAGGTACAGAGCATTAGAGCTAAGGAGTCGGCTCAGCTTCGTTTCCCCTTCCTCTGCATCTGGAACATCTCACTTTATTTTTCTTACTATTTGATTTGCAGAAATTGAACTTGACTTTGCTGTACCCCTGAAAGATGTGACCGTCCCAGAGAAGCGACAGGCTCGGTTTGAGTGTGTCCTTACCCGAGAGGCAAATGTCATATGGTCTAAAGGGCCTGATATAATCAAGGCATCTGACAAATTCGATATCATTGCTGATGGGAAGAAACACATTCTTGTCATCAATGATTCTCAGTTTGATGATGAAGGGGTCTACACTGCCGAGGTGGAGGGCAAGAAGACATCTGCACAGTTATTTGTGACAGGTAACAGCCCATCGATGATATCGAAACGTTATATCCAATATGTAGGTGTCCTCGTTGTATCCAGCATGTAGGTGTCCTCGTTTGGTTTTCTGGTCCATTTAAACACAGCATACCAAATTCTAAGAGCTAGCAATTAATGGCAGGGGTCACTACTACTTCTCTTCCAGTGTCATAGAGCACACACACACACACACACACACAGACACACACTAAACCAACCCCCACAAAGCACTTAACTTTTAAAATGAAGAATAACCCCATCTAAAAAGAACAAATAAATGTCTCATGAGGTAGCTGCGTTTTACACACACGGTAGAGTCTGACCTTTCTGTTTGTGCCCTGTGTTCCTGAATGTGTTGCCTGCTTGCCCCGTAGGCATAAGACTGAAGTTCATATCCCCTCTGGAAGATCAAACTGTAAAAGAAGGCGAGACAGCAACTTTTGTTTGTGAGCTCTCTCATGAAAAAATGCACGTGGTCTGGTTCAAAAACGATGTCAAGCTGCACACCACCAGGACGGTGCTCATGTCTTCTGAAGGAAAGATGCACAAACTGGAAATGAGAGAGGTGACACTGGATGACATCTCGCAGATCAAAGCGCAAGTGAAGAATCTCAGCTCCACAGCCAATCTGAAGGTCTTGGGTAAGTGGGACCAGCTCGCGGACGGGTAGGAATATATCATTCCATCCCCGGGTTGTTTAATCAGCTTCTGCTGCCATATCTTTTTCTGACGATGTGCTGGGTGTCTCCGGCAGAGGCTGACCCCTACTTCACCGTGAAGTTACACGACAAGACTGGTGTTGAGAAGGATGAGATTATCCTGAAGTGCCAAGTGAGCAAAGACGTGCCCGTGAAGTGGTTCAAAGATGGGGAAGAGATCGTGCCTTCGCCCAAACATTCGGTCAAGACGGACGGCCTGCGCCGCATCTTGAAGATCAAGAAGGCGGAGCTTAAAGATAAAGGCGAATATGTGTGCGACTGTGGCACGGACACCACCAAGGCCAACGTCACTGTTGAGGGTGAGTTACCCCCGAGTTTAAATCATCCCATCTCAGAGATTCAATGCATTAGGCTCAGTCCAACTCACAGAACCTTGCATGCTTTCAGCTCGACTCATAAAAGTGGAAAAGCCTCTCTATGGTGTGGAGGTGTTTGTGGGAGAAACCGCCCGCTTTGAAATCGAACTGTCTGAGCCTGACGTTCACGGCCAGTGGAAGCTAAAGGGCGAGCCTTTGACTGCTTCTCCCGTAAGTGACCCCAGCAGAGCCGCTCAGATAGCAGCGGGTTGTTTGTTTGGCTATTTTCTTTTTAGGTCCCCCACGCCCCCAAAGTATAATTCCATGGTGACTTGCAGGAAGTCCTGTATATGTAAACACTGTCTATGATCACCCTCCCCTAGGACTGTGAAATCATCGAGGACGGGAAGAAACATGTCCTGGTTCTTTATAACTGCCAGCTGGATATGACCGGGGAGGTTTCCTTCCAGGCTGCCAATGCTAAATCGGCAGCCAATCTGAAAGTGAAAGGTACGCTCTGTACACAGACTCCTTCTAACATTTTCCACGCAAGCCTCCCAGCTCGGAAACGGAGTGGAGCAGGCGGGGGTGAAAGCGGCAGGCTCTGACGGGCTCTGATCTGGCTTCTCTTTCAGAACTGCCGCTCATTTTCATCACACCTCTCAGCGACGTCAAAGTCTTCGAGAAAGATGAGGCTAAATTCGAGTGTGAGGTATCCAGGGAGCCCAAAACCTTCCGCTGGCTGAAAGGAACCCAGGAGATCACAGGTGATGACAGGTTTGAACTCATCAAGGATGGCACCAGGCATTCCCTGGTGATCAAGTCAGCCGCTTTTGAAGACGAAGCCAAGTACATGTTTGAAGCTGAGGATAAACATACCAGTGGCAAACTGATCATTGAAGGTAAATTTGTTGTGGTGGTTGTATAGGTGCCTATGTAATTATATATTTATATATATATATATTTGCATTTAATTTTACATTTCCTTCTTAAAGTGCTGGACGTAATGAACTGTGTTTTCTTTGACAGGCATCCGGCTCAAATTCCTTACCCCACTCCAGGACGTGACAGCCAAAGAGAGGGAAAATGCTGTGTTCACTGTAGAGCTGTCCCATGACAACATCCCAGTGAGCTGGTTCAAGAACGACCAGCGCCTTCACACCAGCAAGCGAGTCTCCATGCACGATGAAGGGAAAATGCACTCCATCACATTCAAAGATCTGATCATTGACGACACCTCCCAGATTAAAGTGGAGGCAATGGGGATAAGTTCAGAAGCCAAGCTCACCGTGCTGGGTAGGCGTTTCCTAAAACTGGGTTATATCACATGGAATTCAACAGAAGAGTATGGAGTGTGTGTGCGCACGCGATAGAAAATGGTCTTCTGGGCGTAATACTGCATGGAGATGCGCCTAAGAAATCACCACATGCATCGCGAAATGTATTTCTGAAATACGTTTACCCCCAAAATACAGAGCCGGAAGCTGACTATCACTCTCTTAGGCCCACAAAATAGCCAAAACCAGATTAAAACTGGCTTGTCATGCAAAATAAGAATGCATAAGTACTTTCTCCTCTGCTACCAAAATTATTCGGGATAGTAGTAGCCTTTCAAGTTTCTACAGAGAGAGACAAAAAGAATTTAGTAAAGCTCATTGTTCTCCTTGGTCCTTTCTATAAGAAAATCCACGTATGACGTCTAATATATAGAGATACGCTTGTAGCAAACTATTGCTAGATTGAGGAATGGGAATGTTACAAAGCTTCAAGACCTGATAAGAGTGGCTAAAAATTTGAAAAACTAGACAAATGGCAAAGGAACATGCTCCAAAGCCGAACTCTGTGTGTCCTATAAACTATTGGTAATTTTTTACAAGTCTTAGCAGATGATTTTGAACCATAACTCCTGCGCACTGATTCTCTTCCTAACATTTAGAAACTAACGATGCTAGTTGATGGACAGTTGGGTATGGCTGTAAAGCACACTCAAGTCTCTGGGATACCATTACACCTGCCCAGGGATCCCCAGCTCTCTAGGTAGGTGACGGTTCTCCACTTATCTTTACCTGCAGAGGGAGACCCATACTTCACAGGAAAGCTTCAGGATTACACAGGAGTGGAGAAGGATGAAGTGGTTCTTCAGTGTGAAATCAGCAAAGCGGATGCACCCGTGAAATGGTTTAAGGACGGGAAGGAAATAAAGCCGTCTAAAAACGTTGTTATTAAGGCTGATGGCAAGAAGCGGATGCTGATCCTCAAGAAAGCCTTGAAATCCGACATCGGCCAGTATACCTGTGACTGTGGGACAGACCAGACCTCTGGAAAGCTCGACATTGAGGGTGAGGACATTTCCGTGAGTCTCCCTGCAGTCGCCATGGGAGTCTTCTCTGTCAGAGACTCATGGCACATGCTGACCCTTCATTTATTCCAGATCGGGAGATTAAACTGGTGCGACCCCTGTACAGTGTCGAGGTGATGGAGACTGAGACGGCACGCTTTGAAACCGAGATCTCTGAAGATGATATCCATGCCAACTGGAAACTCAAGGGAGAGGCGCTGCTCCAAACACCTGTATGGCTATTTCTGAACCTGTCAGCACTAAAGAGCGAGAGTGGGGCATGGAAAAGGACAGGCAAAAAGTCAGGGTGCATGCGGGGCATTTAAAACGTGGAGTTAAGTTCCCTATGGGGCCTGCGGCCAAAGGGAGACACTGGGGTCTGTGAGTGGACTAGGAAGGTCACTTGTACATTGATTCTTGCCTAGCGCTGTATACGTTAGATATATCCTATAATGCTTCTAGTTCAGAATTACACAGCTAAAAGAAATACTTCTCCTTGTAGTGCCAGGGAGCTGTATTTCATACATGAAGTATACGTATAACCGTTCATTTGTAGCACCTTTTTATAAATTACATTATATACCTATGAAAAAAGTCTCAGCATTACTTGCTGTGAAACACTCTCTCTCCGTTGGCACAGGAGTGTGAAATTAAAGAAGAAGGCAAGACACATGTTCTAATCTTACACAACTGCCGCCTGGACCAGACTGGTGGTGTAGATTTCCAAGCTGCCAATGTCAAATCTAGTGCCCACCTCCGAGTTAAGCGTAAGTATTACATGTTTTTGTTAAAAAAGAAAGAGAGAGAGAAAGAAAGAAAAAAAACTTACTCCAGAAAATGAATACATGTGATCTTAACTGGGATTGGAAAATACTATTTGTGTGTAAAAACTGGCTTTCCTGTATTTTTTGACCTCCTGATATAAAAGCCCTTTAGATTCTAAACTCTTGACACTTTCAGTGACTTTGCCATTTGAACATTAACAACAAATTAAAGTAGGATTTTTCTGCTGTTGCAACCCTTTCATTCAAAATTGATAAACATACAGTAAGAACTGAGAATTAAAAATTCTTAAAAAACTGTATCTCTCAAGTGACTATCCAACAGTAACCCTAGAGAAAGACCTTTGCTCTGTGGGCATTTTCAGCTCAAGAAGGGAGGCAGAAAAGTTAGGTTCCCATTTTTGGAAGGTGCGAAGTGGCTGATGGACATGGACAGGCTGTGGGGCCGGGGACCCCTTGTCTCTCCCAATCAGAGCCTTAGTTATTTTGGAGGTCACATACCTTATGTAGCAGGAGGAACTTGACGCCTGGCAGAGAGACAGATGAAGCCCAGATTTCTTGCTGACCTTGTATATCCTGGAGAGGCGGCTCCTACAAACACCAGCTCTTTGGTTGCCTACTTCCCCTTCTCAGCACCACGGGCCCACGTCCACATGGGAGTTAAAGCAGCAGCCAGTCTTGTGGCTCTTTTCTTCTTGAAGAAAATTATCATGGAAATGAAGAATTAAATCTGGTTATCCTTGGGAAATTTCAGAATGAATAACACAAGGCATTTCCTTCCCTCTCGCAAAGCGCGGATAATCGGCCTTCTGAGGCCTCTGAAGGACGTCACAGTGACGGCAGGGGAGACAGCCACCTTTGACTGCGAGCTGTCTTATGAGGATATTCCAGTGGAATGGTACCTTAAAGGGAAGAAACTGGAGCCTGATGATAAGGTAAAAAGCGGGGCCACCAGTGGCTGCTTTGCCTTTCTCCCTGGAGATCTCTTCCATTGTCCTTGGCTTTGTTCTTGCTAAAGCCCCTCCCCACCAGAGCCTTTGCTTTTGTCCTCCCTCTAACTTGATTTCTGCTGGAACTGTAAGATGAAAGTTTTCAGATTTATTAGGTTTAACCTGATGATAGTGTCTTACTAAAATAGGAATAAGAATTTTAAATATGATCAGGCTGTAGTTTTTCCAGGAAGGAAAAAAGAAGGCAAATGCTCAGTAGCCATCAGGGCTAGCTCGTAGGAGTGATGGAAAGCAAGAACAGAGCAGAGGGGCTTCCTAACCTAGGTCTCGGCAGCAGCTGTGCACACAGGTTGTTCCTGTGTTATCTGGTGTTCTGGGTAGAAGCGGATTGAGAGACTGGAACTCCATTTTGAGCAGTTGATAGAGTCGGAGAGATAACTTCTGGGCAGATTTTCTCTTCTAGCGTTTCCCCAAGGCTATTTTTAACGCTCAAGTGTTTTAGGCTGTGCAAATTCTGGAATGCCAGAGGACCATTTAAAGTGCAGCTGGCAGAATTGGGGGGGGAGGGTTTGCGGGTCTCCCTGTGTGTAAATGAATACACTTTTGAGAAGTTTGGGTAAACTACCTTAGTTTTGGCTAACATTCATTCCTGAGGTTCAACATTCAACCCCAAAGTGAAAACTGAGCCATTTATTCAGATAGGCCTAAATTGATCTGTGTATTTCTGTACCTCCTAGGCTTCTGCCTGGATCAGAAAATTAAACTTATGCAATCCCTTCAGTGTAGAAGTGATACTCACATTAGCTTCATAATTTGCCCTCCATTTTGAATTCTTAAAAATAAAACATAGAAAAATACAGAACATTTCATTGTTCTGCGGCTTTTGCCTTGCCCAATATTCCAGAAATAATACTGACCGTATGTAAAATTTCTATACAAACCCAAATTTGAAGACTGAAAAAGATATCATTGGAAGGGGATTTAGTTTCACCGAAGCTGAAGGACTAGGAGTAGAGGACATTGCCTTCATGGAGATGTTTGAAAAGAGATTTTTAAAAACTAGCGTTCAACTAAATGAGTAACAATTAACTCAGTAACAGTCGTCTGGTAGATGAGTTCTGCCCAGCACTCAGTGGACCAAGACCTTTGGTTTCCATTGTTACCAACTAGAAAAGGCAGCAGAATGTTCCAACTGTAGCATTTCACACCAAAAAACGTTTCTTACAACAAAGTCTTCTAGACACCAAACCAGGTGCTGGGTTCACCTCAAATTTCTTGGTTTAATATGTATATCTCTTTTTTTTTTCTATTCAGTGCAGCGTATTTTCTTTTTCTTATTTGGTGGTTAAACTAGGAGCTTTTTATTAGAAAAAAAAGAGATGACTATCCATTCAAACACAAAAACTCTGCTATTTTGACTTAAAATGTAGATTCCTAAAAAATCTCGCATCTGCTTTACTCCAAGGGGAAAATCTATTATCACATTACATTTTTTCCTGGGGTTAGGAAGGGTGGGTCCACCAGAGCCAGAGGGCAGCTGAATTGTCCCTGCATGTAGGAATGTTAATCCCACAGGGGGCCTTCCAAAACAGTAATCCTCCTGCGAACTTGATCTCCTACCACTTTTTTCTTTTCTTTTTCTTTCTTTCTTTTTTTTTAGTTTATTGGATTTTTTTTAAAAAAAAAAAAAACCAATCCAAATTCCCACCCCCTCCCTCCTCCCATCCCCTCCACCACATCCCCTACTAGATGTAGTAGGCACAGTGCTCTGGGGAAGGTCCAAGGCCCTCCCTACTACATCTAGGCTGAGCAAGGTATCCATC